>JABTTQ020002906.1:28-179470 GCA_016081115.2 Rehmannia glutinosa | reverse complement strand
TAATTTTAAATACAAGATCCCTCATGGATTATATCTATGAGATCACAAATACATGTTTTTGTGTATCACTTTTTTATCATAATAACGAGGGAATGTAAGTTACAGCATATGTTTATACTTTTTTAGATGGAATATTTATTTGCAGATTTGACTCCAATATACTGAAAGAAAACAGTCATCCACTTCTGATCCTCAATTAAAATGAGTGTGGTTTCTTTAGTTATCATTTTATTCCATCATTTGAATTAAAAATAACAGTTTATTACACTTGCTCTTATTATCAAGTAAAATGTTAATTTATTATATTTAAATTTATTTCAATACCATGTTTGATATTATGCTTTTACCATTTTTAGGTTATTTTCAATCTTCACAAATTATTGAAAATCAATTAAGTATAAATTATTTTGACTCAATCCTAGCGTGATATACAACAGACAAATTAAATGCAATTAAATTATACGTTCAAACCTAACTAAATTGACTTTCACCAACTTTTATGTTAGAATTTTCCTCACATGTTGCACGATATTCATTGTCGGATATTTTTATCTTTTCACGCTGATTAAATGACAAACATGATCTCGTTAATGTATCCAAGTGAATTCACAAAATAGAAAGTTGTAATTGTGCTCCAAAATTTACTAGGTACACAAGCTACATAATTTATTAATCTATAGTTATAAATCATTCTTGTATAATTGTTGGAGCCATAGACAAAACAGAACTACCAAAAACTCTAGAATTTCCATAAGACTTATTCCGATGATGGGGAAAGTAGAAAATTACCCAATGCTGATTGGAATCTTAAAAAGAAATATCCTGAGATTCCAAGGGTAAACAAGTTTCAACAGCAAATGCCTAAAGACCATTTCAAGTCATATCCTAGGTATACACATCAGTACCTAAAAAAACAAGGACTTCCAACGAAAAAAATCATTGGTATTTGGCAATTTTCATTGGAATTATCTATTCCAACAGAAATTCCAATGGAAAAGCACTATTGGTATAATTGCCATTTTTTTTTTTTGTCGAACGATAGAATATTATTATAGCAACTCAAAACTAAAATTACAACTACAATCGTAGCCAACGGGCTAAGAGCCAACAAGACTAACTACGAGCTAAGCGGGAATTGGTAAAACCAATTGATTCACATGGACTAAAAACTACCCACCCCAAACTAACCACTCCACGGAGACTTGAAAGACTCCTTAAAGAACACTCAGTAACACACAAAAAAAAAAACAAAAATCGGGCACGAGCAACCACTACATACCGCAGCAACGCAAAAAACCTGATCGGCCTACGAGTTTCGCAAATCAACCGAGAAAAGAAAACACAAACAAAAAAGAAAACAACAGACTTTACTAGCAAACTAGAGAAAAAACAAAAAATTGCCTCTCCCTCTCCCAAATCTCCATCGCAACCCATCGTCTTCTCCGCTCCGAGAAACCTCCGTGAAGCTCCGACCCGCTTTACCCTGACCAAAAATTCCCGCCACCTTTATACGCCCCAAGGGACCGCTATTTGGTATCCCTCCAATAGAAAACAAGGAGGGGAGGGGGAAGGGAGGGGGGGGGCGGCTATAGAGGGAAAAGGAGGGGAGATAAGTTAGGGTTTTTGGGGGGTTAGAGAGAATGAGGAGAAAAATGTAGAGAGAGAAGGAATTGTCGGTTTTGCTTGTGGTATAATGGCCATTTGAATGACAAAATTCCAATAAAAATTCCTATGGAAAAAATATTCCAACATGCCAAATGGTTTTGCTTATCGTTGGACTTTCATGTTGGAATTTTCCAACTAGATCTTTGTAGCATTTGAATTTCCATTGGAATTTTGAAAATTCCAACAGTTTTTATTCCGTTGGATTTATTTCGTTGGAATTTGATTGTTTTCTTGTAGTGTATATATCATAAATTAGTTGCACATTTCAATATTCTTTTGGTATGATGTAGAACAATTTATCATTTGTCGAAGGGCTATATATCTAGGGGTTCCTAAAGAAATATTCTACATTTAATTACCAATTCTAAATCAAGATTAGAAGGAAACACATGCATAAAATCCGTACAAGAGATACTTATTCTTTATCTTACAAAAATATAAAGAAAAAAAGGTCAAGAACCCCTTTATCATGATCACTTCCTTCAGTAAATCCAAAACATCAGAATTAAATAATCTGCAAAGCTCATTATAAGAATTATTCCTCTACGTACATAAATAAAGTTTGTCCATAAGTCTTGCTAATATGAAATTATAAACTTCTTATCATACTACAGTACTAAAAGAAAACATCACACCATGCTCTTTTGGCTTAAAGTTAGAGAGCTTTGCCCACAATGTTAAGAAAATGCTTACTATTCCATTTAAATTAAGGTAATTAATTGACCATTCCTTCCACATATATAAAATGGGTTTTTAAATCGACAAATACGGAAATTTAAAGTGAGTAGGGTGTGAGTTTGCACTTTGCATCTTCTATTTCAATTTAGTATTTTGTCTTGTACGTGTCGTATGAGCTAGACCCAAAATATTAAGGGGGCCGAAAAATTTTGGGGGCTAAATCAATAAAAAATAAATATTTAATACTAAAATTTAATATTTTAAAATAAAATATACATATAAAAATTTGAGATTTCAAAAAATTTAGGGGTGGCTAAAGCCCCGCCATTCATAGGGAGGATCCGCCGTACGTGTATACACTTTCTCTTAAATATATATAAATACATGGCATAAATTTATAAATGATATAAAATACAAATTTGAAATTAGAATAAACACATTGAAGTTAATGATGAGCTAGATTAAATGCAATGTGGTGAATTTTCTTTAATTAGGATTTCTTGTTTCTAGCTAGTTTTCTCTTTACTATATCCTCGTGAGGGGACGAGTGATAAGAATCGAACCCTAAACCTTTAGTTTAAATTTGAGAATTTTAACTACTCGACCACCGTCCAATTTCCATGGGTTACTAAACTTATATATTAGTCATTGCAAAATGACAACATACTGATTAATGATACCTTGCTAGTGTGTGATTTATTCTCGAGTATTATAAGGATATATTCCTCTCTTTGTGTTATTGAGGAGGTATCATCTTTTTTTATTGCAAAAAGGTTAATCAAAAGTGTGATTTAATTACTTGGTGCTTTCCGCTTGATCTAGACAACTTTTACTAGAAGATGCCCACCAAATAATCTTTTCCGCCCCCAAGTAATTAAAAACTAATTTAAGGGGCCGGTTAACTTGTTCTTCCTTTACATTAATTATTAATATTCCCAGAATTTTGCATTTAACTTAATTAGCTATGAGTCCTTGACACACCTAAATGTTCCAACCAATAAATAAAACATTTGTTATACTAAAGCCATTTTAAATATGTCTGTTTTTCACCAAATTAATCTTAATTCAACCATGCATCAACGGACAATGTAAACAATAAAGTTTTCAAGAATTTATTCGTTAATTAGTTTCTGGGAACATAGAGTAATAATTACCCTAAACTGCGTGACACAGTGTGTGAATAATGTTTTCAAAATTTAAAAACACACAGGAATCGAATAGTAGTCCTCGGTAAAGACTTTCATGCCCAAATCGTAGATTTAGAGTTCGATTTCCACCAGTCCCTCCCCTCCCAGGCTAGGATTAATTTGTACTTAAAAAAACACGCAAATTAACATTTAATTTAATCCGCAAACAAACGAATAATCTGGAAGAAAGTAGCTTTGAAGTTGATAAACTAATCATAAAAACACATTTTTTTCTAATAATCACCAAAGAACACTACAACAAGACAAATAAAGCGCAAAAGAGCAGCTAGCTACCACACACATTCACACACAAATTAATTTAAACCACAGACAAGACCAAATAATTCTTCGATCATTGGAATTAGAAAAGATCAAATTAAATAAATTTATAGGCACCAGTTTTACCATTAAATTAACCATTAAAAATGCAGCTAGCTAGGCTATAAATAAATTAAGAGAAATAAACCACAAAAATGAAAATTGAATTCAAGTATCATTCATGGTGGGTTAATTAAGAGATACATAATATTAAGGTAGGAAAATCGAAAATTTTATTGAAATTTGAATAAGAAATATAATATTTCTCATTCCAACTAGTCCATTTCTAGTGTCCCAATATTATACACTTCGTGCCAAATATATAATATTATTATCAAGAATTTTGGTTATTTAATGAACTATTTAATTAATGGTGAATGGTAAAAAAGGGGTAGGATTAATACCAGTGGCAGTTGCAGTAGTTTTGTCGACAAAATTAGGTTGCTGCAAATGCAATAACCCAGTAGCAGCAGAAGAGCTCTCTCCGGTTAGATAATTTCCGGTTCCCTCCGGTTCTGGACCCTGGTTATATAAAATGCCGGTGAATACATGTCCACCAATGCTCACCGATGTCTGGTATGCATACTGATCTACCGCATTGTCCATCGACCTCACTCGAACGCAACGGAACACCGCCGAAAACTCGTTTCATCCGCAAAATCCCTCCTTGGAACCCTAATTAAAATGCCAATAATTAAAAAGTGCCAAATAAAACGAGCTTATATCAAAATATCTGTTTGTAAGCTTCTTGCACCCACGACCTTAACTAGTTCGAACAAAAAAATAGAAAAATGAAAAAATAGTAAGTCATCATCTAGAAAATACTTACCATTTCTTTGCATTTTTTCAATAACTAGTTTATATATATATATAACAAAAATTCCAAGGTTAGTAGTGTATTTAAGTTTTAACTATATATATAAAGTAGCTAATATATAGTCAACAAATTAAATTAAAAGAGTAATATCGTATATGGATTTTTACAAAAATTTCAATTTTTACCACTATATCGTACAATTTCTAGGATACTATAGCACATTATATGAAGCAGTTGCTAGGGTTTATGGGTTACAATTTATATTACACTATAACACCTTGTAGTGCGTGTTTGTGCGGGATCTGTAAATCTTGCAAACAGTGAATAAAGAAAAGAAGGAAAAAAGACTAAAAGATATGGGGTAATAATACCTAATATTGCTGGATTTTGTGTGTATCTATTAGGGTTTGGTCCATGGAGCTGTTGGTGAAGAGAGGCTGAAATCTGCTGATGGTGGTGCATTGTATAGTGCCTGGGGCGGCGCCTTGTTGAAACAGGGATCCAAGTGCTTTTAACGTGGGTTTGGCAGTGAAACCCTCGGCCCTTGCAGCAAGTCCTGCACCTCAGCTGTAGACAATCTCTTTTGGCTTGATTTCCACAGTCTTGGCACCTAATACTAATTGATGATGATGATGAAGTACTACTACTTATTCCTCCTATTTCTTCTCTTCTAATCATTTTCTTTTTTTAAAAAAAAATTTAAAACAGTTAAAATAGAAGGTAAATTAAAGAGGAGAAATGTCCTCTTTAATTCTACTTAACAAACATTTGGTGTTGGGGTTAAAAGAAATGGAATTTTGTTTTAATATTTGCTTTTTATTCACTTTTGACATTAACAACAAAAATTAACAGAAGAACAAGAAATAGGTCTGATTAGAAAAACAATTTTTCTTATTCAAGACTCATTTTTCACAAAATGGGTTTTCTATTGATCTTTTTGTGAAGGGGTTGTTCTTTTTCCAGTGTTGAACTTTCCTTCTAATTTCCTGTTCTTGTTCTTGGTCAGTTCATATCAAGGCTCACTGCTCAAGTGTACTATACTACTTTGTTCCGGAATTTTTCACGCTTTTAATTTTTTTCACCATATAATATATATATATATAGGGGAGGATCAGTGAGACCATGTCTCTGGTGTGACACAATGGACTAATCTCAACCATCCTCCACTATTAATCAATGGGTATGATTTAAGGGATAAAAATATATTAAAACATTAATTTAATCAACATAAGGGTAGTAGGGTAAAATAACATAACAAGGTAGGAATCAAATCTCTTTCTCTCTCATGCATCTCTCATCTCACGTGTCTCTCTCCCTCTCCCTCCCTCACGCCTCCCTCCTCTCTCTCTCTATCTCTCTCTCTCTCTCTCTCTCACACACACACACACACAATTCCACCATTAATGCAAATTTGAAGAACTCGAATCGAAAAATAAAACAGTGAAGAAGATGCACTTATGTTCGAATCATGATGCATGATGAATCATCGATCGTGGAACAAAGTTCCCGCACAACATCATCAATGGTGTAGACATCGATGGAGAACTCGAAAATATCCATTAACATCAACTCTTAAAAAACTGTAATTTTCACGAATAAGACGATGCATAAATACTTATGAAATGATGTATAATTACTTATTAAACAATGCATAGATACTTATGAAACGGTGCATATATCTCAGAGGATATTACATATTTGAAAATATGCAACAAAAATAAACTAAATATGCATTATCTCGAAAACTATCTATGCGAGTAAAAAACTAATATGTAGTACAATATATCCAACTATGCAAGATGTCATAAACTATGCAACAAAATAAACTAACTATGTATTATCTAGAAACCATCTATGTATTGTGGAATAACTAAATACGCAAACATTATGTAACATCCCATTTTTATAATTTCCAAAAGCAACATCCCATTTTCATAACTAAATATACATTATATTGAACCTATTTATGCGAGTGTAGTATAACTACATACGGGAGTACGTTATATTCAATTATGTCTTGTTTTCGTAAAAACAAAGGCAACAAAATAACTACATATGCATTATTTGATGTCTAATTATGCAAAGAGAAAAGTCCTAACTATGCAAAAAATAAAAAATATTTGGAAAGAAAATGTGTTCCTTAAATTCACACAAAAATCGACGATCAATTTGACCCATAAAAATCATTTGGGACCACTAATTTGAATTACAAAATTACAATTTTACCCCCTAAAATCGTGAAAATTAGAAATAATTAAAAAAGCGAATTAATCACATTATTCATTTTTTAAGATCAATGGGTAAGATGAGTCCACACTTTGTCTCACCTAGGGAGGTGGTCTCATTTGAACCAAATCCTATATATATATATATATAGTGGTAAAATTGGTGAGACAAAGTGTGGACTCATCTTACCCATTGATCTTAAAAATGAAGGAATGTGATTAATTCATTTTTTAATTATTTCTAATTTTCACGATTTTAGGGTAAAATTGTAATTTTGTAATTCAAATTAGTGGTCCCAATGATTTTATGGGCAAATTGACATCTTGGATTTTGTGGATTTTACCCGTTTTCTTTCCAAATATTTTTATTTTACGTAATATAATTGAATATAACGTACTACATATGTAGTTATACTACACTCGCATAAATAGGTTCAATATAATGTATATTTAGTTATGAAAATGGGATGTTGCTTTTGGAAATTATAAAAATGGGATGTTACATAATGTATCGCATATTTAGTTATTCGACAATGCATAGATAGTTTCTAGACAATACATAGTTAGTTGATTTTGTTGCATAGTTTATGACGTCTTGCATAGTTGAATATACTTGTACTACATATTAATTTTTTTACGCTACATAGATAGTTTTCGGATAATGCATATTTAGTTGAGTTTTGTTGCATATTTAGTTTTCGAACTCACTTCGCTTATTTCTCTCTAATATTGCACCGATTTTTCTTGTTTTTTTCTCTCGTAATTTTTATGAACCGTAATTTTCGAGTTCTTCACAATTTTCTTTATTTGCGTTAATGGAGGAATGAGAGAGAGAGAGAGAGAGAGAGATTGGGGAAATTGGGAGATGTATGAGAGAGAAAGAGATTTGATTCCATTTTTGTAGCTAACTTGTTATGTTATTTTACCCTACTACCCTTATATTGGTTAAATTAATATCTTAATATATTTTTTATCCATTAAATCATACCCATTGATTAATAGTGGGGATGGTTGAGATTAGTCCATTGTGTCTCACCTAGAGACATGGTCTCACTTGATCCTCCCCTATATATATATATATATATATATATATATTGGTTCAAATGAGACCAATATCCTGGGGTGAGACCGTGAGACATAATCGGTATATCGATTTATTTTTTGAATGGTGTAGATTAATCCACTTTTTAAGGTATATTAAATGTTTAAAATAAATCAAAAAGATATAGTTGTAATTACACATATGGGGGACGCTTTACGTTAATTAATGATAGATTCTAATACCTTAATTTTTGGCGAGAAAAGAGATTGGCTTGCTTATCTATTGACCGATATTTTGCTCAAAATCGTTGCATGATCAATCCCAAAAATTATTCAAAAAACAAAATTCGTTTACGCTTTAATAAAATCATTTGCGATATTTTGAAGTATATATGATTTCTCAAAATGTTGCATATTTAGTATTATATCCGATGTATACATAACTATGCTATGATGTATTTGGTTCTATTCGAAAAATCCGTTTACGCTTAAAAAATATGGTCCAACATTTTGATGTGTATGTGATTTCTCGTTTATACACATATGAAAGTTGTCTTTTCTTGTCACCAATAATATATACTAATTGATAATAACTTCTAATTTATTATAAACGTAACTTTCTTTGAAAAGTATGGAAATCCATAAATGAAACTTTAGAGAATCTAACTTTGAGAGAATGAGATATTATTTCTTGATTGATATTCATTGATGATTATAACCAAACCTTATATAGAATCTAAGATAAATCTAGCTCTTACACTTGTTATTCTATTATTAAATCGGCATAACAAATTCTCGGATAAAGGACTATAAGGACTACAAGGACAATGAGGGAATCAAATGTACATCATATGAGAGTGGTGCATTGAGCCACATGACCGTTTGATCTCTCATTTCCAATAGGCCCCTCAATTCAAGTGAGGACCGAGAAACAACATTTAATTTGTTTATGAGTCGAGTGTAGAATTGCCTAGTGATCGGTTTAATAAAAAGATCGGCAAAACTTGATCTATGACAGTACATGGTTCGTTGTGATGATCTTGTGCTACCTTCTCTCTTACAAAATGTAAATCCATTCCATGTGTTTTGTCCTAGAATGATACACGGGATTCTTTGGATAATGAAACATCACCCATATTGTCCATCCGGATAATCGTTGGATGAGCTTGAGGAATTCTTAATTCGATAAGTAGTGATCTAAGCCACAAAACATCACAAGTGACATTGGCCAAACGATACTCTGCCTCCGTGTGCCGGATCTAGAGATCGCATGTTGCTTCTTCGAGCTCCAAGATACTACTAAATTGTTGCCAAGATAAACACAAAATCCACTGGTAGATCTTCTATCATCAACATTAGAGGCCCAATCTGCATCGAGAGAATCTTTGCCGTGAGTAGGGGTGGAAATAGGCCGAGCGGACCAGGCTGCGTCGGACGACCTAGCCTGATTCACGTTTTTGCGGCCTAAGCCTAGCCTCATTAAATATAATAGGCTTTTTTTTCAAAAGCCTGGCTTGTTTAAAAGCCTAGGCCCGGCCGAGCCTTGTTAAAAGCCTATGAACCATATCTTTTTTTAAAAAAATATATTTTATCTATTATAATAATTAAATAATTATATAAAAAGAATAATATTAATAAATTATATAAAATATATTACTTATAGGCAAGAAATAGGCCGGTCTATTAGGCTTGAAAGACTATTTTAAAAGCCTAGGCCCGGCCTTCTTACATAAATAGGCTTACAAGAAGGCCTTGGCCCGACCTATTTATGAAATAGGCCGGCCAGGCCGTGCCCAAAGTAGGCTTAAGCCGTAGGCCCTGTCGGGTAGCCTGGCCTATTTCCACCCCTAGTTTGTGAGATTCAAGTTCTTTGAGGTGGTGAAATGCAAACCATAGTGGATAGTGACATCAAGATATCCGAGAATTCTCTTCAGACTTTCCAATGTGATGTCAAGGATTTTGCATATACTGACTCACCTTATTCACACTAACGGCTATGTCTGGCCTTGTGATTGTTGCATATTGCAATGCTCCCACAATGCTTATATAAAGAGATGCATCCGAGATAGGCTCTCCATCATATTTTGATAGCAAAGGTCCGCTTATCATAGAGTCTTTTGAGGCCTTTTGCATTCTTCATTCCAACTTTTTCAAGTATGCTCTTCACATATTCTCGTTGATTAAGAAATATCCCAGAAGTAGTGTAACTGATTTGAATTCCCAAGAAATAATGTAATAGTCCCAAGTCCTCGAGAGAAAAATAACTTGAGTTGATCAATCGGTTTAGATATCTCAAGATCATTACTCCCAATTATAATCATATCATCGACATAAACCAATACCATTAAACATCCAATATCATTATGTTTATAAAATGAGATGTGTCTCTTGACACAAGAAATCAAAAAGAAAGAACTTTGCCAAGCTTGGATGACCAAGCTCTTGAAGCCTCGCTTTAGACCATAAATTGACTTGAACAATTTGCATACCAATCCATTTTCAATATCTTTCTCAAATCCTGGTAATTGCTCCATATAAAGATTAGTGTCAATTTCTCCATTCAAAAGGCATTATCCACATCAATTTGCCTTATGCTCCATGAATTTGTAAATGACCATAGACAAAATAACTCGAACAGTTGCAGGCTTAATGACAGGGCTAAAGGTCTCATTATAATCCAATCCAGCTAATTGTGTATAACCCTTTGCAACCAATCTGGCTTTATGTTTAGCAATGGATCCATCAAAGATTCCTTTTCAACTTAAACACCCTTTTGCGCTTATAAGTTCCCCTGTCACCGTTAATTTGCACAATGTCCAAGTATTATTTTTTAACAAGGCCTCATATTCCCTTTGCATAGCTTCCTTCCATTCATGACTTTGTAATGCCTGAAGATGATTCACAGATTCCATATTGTTCAAGTTAAGACTGAAAACCTGTCTGGGCTTATATATTCCAGATTTTGATCTAGTCACCATATGATGGCCCACAGTTGTGCCTGGCTTTCTTGTTGTTGGTTTGGTTCAAGGATTTGTTGATTCTCTATTGGTAATTCAATATATAAATGACGTTCCACAGTGCATTCCACTAGAATCATGCGTAAACATTGGACATAGAAGAAGGTGTGAGGTGGTGATTGTGTGTGATGGGAAATAGGTGAATTAGGCTGATAAAAAACTCAACTTTATTATTGATGTTATTATCGGACTCTAAAGGGGATGAACTAATAACAGAATATGACTATGTGACTCGGCCAAGAAAAAGACTCGGTTTCATTATTTTTATTTCTAAAGGGATAAGTGCTTTCATCAAATATAACATTCCTAGTAACTATGATTTTGTTAGAAGGAAGGAGAACTTTATAACCTTTGTATTGAGTGTCATAGCCAAGAAAAGCAAAAACGGTACTCCAACTTATGCTTGTTGTAGGATCGAGATGAGGAAAGCATATGCAACCAAATGCTCTTAGAAAATTGTAGTCCGCCTCTTACTTTGAGGAGTTCAAAAGGGGATTTGAATTGAAGGATTTTGGATGGAGTTCTGTTAATTATGTACATTGCAAAGACAAAAGGCATGATCCCGATATTTAGAAGGTATATGAGATCGAGAAAGAAAGGAAAGGCCAACTTGAATAATGTGTTTGTGTTTTCTTTCGGCAAGGCCATTTTGTTGAGGTGTGTATGGACATGAAATTCTGTGGACTATACCATGTTGTTCGAAGAAATTGGATAAGTCAATAAATTCTCCTCCTCCATCACTTTAAACCATTTTGATTTTTTTGTTACATTGATTTTCAACCAATTGTTTAAAATTGATAAAGGCTTGATAAGTGTCGATTTTGATTTAAGGAGATAAAACCATGTGTATCTTGTAGCATGATAAATAAAACCAACATAATAAGTAAATCCATTGCTGGACTTAATGGGACTAGGCCCCCATAAGTCTGTATGAATCAATTCAAGTGGCCTGGAGTAATTAGAATCGAAATCATTAAAAGGAAGTTTATGACTTTTGGATTGAAAACAAGAAATGCGAAATCTAAATAACTTCTTTCATTATCGAAAAGGGAAGATTGCAACTAGAGATAGTTTTCTTAACAATGTCCATAGAGGCGTGTCCTAATCTAGAGTGCCAAGTTGCAAGGCTTGGTACTTTATTGAAGCAGATATTGTTGATGACAAAGGGTGGATCAAAGGTGAAGATGGTCCGGGAGGTGGAGTTCCAGCAAAAGGTGAAGATGGTTGGTTCTGAGTAGAAAGTTGAAAGAGTAGAGGCCATCCTTGACAATTCCTCTAAAAAGCACTTTCCTTCTTGTTGCTTGTTCCTTCGCAAGACAAAACAAGGGGTGAAACTCAAAAGATATTTTATTATCTAAAGCAAACCGAGACACACTTATGAGGTTTTTAGTAATATGGGGAACATGAAGAAGCTTTTTGAGTAAGAAAGACTAAGTGAAATGTGTGTAAGGTGATTTAACCACAGAATTACCAATATGAGAAATCTTCAAACCTGCACCATTACCAACATGAACCTTTTCCTCCCCGAAAGTCACCGCTATGTTTAAATTTCCCAAGTCATAAGTCACATGAAAGCTAGCCCCGAATCGGGGTACCATGTCCCATCTTGGCTACAATCAAGAACTCCCAATAATCATGTTTGTAGAGGGACTGTAGCTAGGTTATCCAACAATTGAACCAACATGTTGTTGCTTTGTGAATGGCCAAAATTCTCGTTGTCGTAATGCACCTCCACTTCCATGAGTAAAATTGATGCTTTGACTGTTAGGAACATATCCAAGATCTGTTCTACAAAAACATTTATCCATTGTGTGATTGTTTCTAAAGCAGATTTGACATTTAGGTCCATTGTAGCTATTCCTTCCACCTCTTCCTTTATAAGGTGTGGTTCTAGCTAATCCTTTTCCACCTCGATTGTTTTAGTGGAATGGAGCACCTTTGCCTCGGTTCCACCAAGTTGTTTTGGGCTCTTCTACCAATACCTTATGTCACCATAGTGATGGATGCGATCCTTCATGTTAACCTGTGTAATCGTGTTTTCAAGTCTTTGTTCAAAGCTTAAGAGCAAGGCATGCAACTCCATTAGTGTACAAGGGATGGATCTTGATGTGAATGAAACAACTACAGAGTTGTAATCACTACCAAGTCCTCCTAAGAAATATAGAAGTTGATCTTTCTCACTTTTGGTAGGTTCCCCCCTTTCGCCAAAATATCACAACATCCCTTCATTTTGGCCGAGGTATTCCCTCATACACATATTACCTTTTCTTAAAGTTTGAAGCTGCAACCTATATTGCATCACCTTGGCTTGTGTTTGACTAGCAAAATTAATTCTAAGGGCATTCCGATGTCATAGCTAGAAGTCAATCCAACAAAGGTAATAAGGACCGATTCTCGATAAGCTTAACAACAACCAGGAAACAAGCAATTGGTCTTGCCTTTTCCAGAGTATATACTCAGGATTCAAGGTAGGCACAACATCATTTGTGCCTGGAACATATTGTGAGGAGGTCTCTTTGTTCCCATAATAAAATCCTCTAATCCATAACTTTGTGATCGCAGCTAAAATCTGTTGTTGCCAAATCAAATAGTTGGCTTCGTGAGTTTAATGGTTACCACCGACTACGAGGTTGAACCACCGGTGATCAACGTTGTATTTGCTTCTTTTGCATTTGTTCTGCTTTCCCGTATTTGTGGAATCCTCTACCATAGTTGATTGATATTAAGATAATAAAGCAAGAAATAAAGGCAATAGCACGAGGCAGGCAGTGGTTTTACCTGGCCGCTCGATACCATGCTAAAAAGTATGGAAATCCATAAATGAAACTTTAGAGAATCTAACTTTGAGAGAATGAGATATTATTTATTGATTGATATTCATTGATGATTACAACCAAACCTTATATAGAATCTAAGATAAATCTAGCTCCTACACTTGTCATCCTATGATTAAATCTGCATAACAAATTCTCGCAGATAAAGGACTACAAGGACAATAAGGGAATCAAATGTACATCATATGAGAGAGTCTTGCATTGAGCCACATGACCTTTTGATCTCTCATTTCCAATAAACTTTATAATACTAGGAATTAGTATTTTAAATTGTCTCTATATTCGCATCTATGAACATGTTTAATCGAGTAATTACAATATCTTTTTTACAATATACAAGTTTTTTATTATAATTTTATATAGAATAAGTTTCGTGTGAGACGGTCTCACGTACTTAAATTCATTAAACGGATCTAACTCATTTTACAAATCAGAGCAAGCTAGACCCATAATTAAACGGGTTAGGTAATAAAAGTAATTTAGGGTCCGTCTCACAAAATTAAATCCGTGAGACCGTCTTATATGAGTTTTTGTGTAACGATCCAAATTTTTTATGTCTTAATAAGAATTTGTTTAATCAAGTTATTATTTCATGGAATAATAATAAATTATGAACTTATTAATGATTTTACTAGATTGTTAATTTGTTAAATTACAGTTAATAAAAGAGTCTTATATGATTATTAATTAATTCAGAGTGTGAAACGAAAATAGGAACGACACCAAAAAAATATACAATTCTTTTTTTCTGAGCGTAGCCTAGATTCTCGTTCTGCATCCATCTCTGCATTTGATCACTATTTGCATTGATTTTCGTTAATTTCCGATTGAATCTCTTCCGTTTTGATCATCTCTTTGTCTTCTCCGATTGAATTTCGGTCCTCGATGGATTGAAGCTTCGATCGATCACGCTTTAACCTATTTTTCAATAATTGCCATGGCGGTGGATGTGAATCTACCTTCCACTTTCGACCCCCTATCTACCCCAATTTTCCACCCCTCTCGCTAATCCTCTCCTGGATCGAGGCAACCACACCACGTCCGCCTTCGTTTTGGCTCCCAATTTGCCTCTTACGCGAATAATTTCATCTCAATTACCACATAAGGAAGGTTCTAACTCACCCTAATCCTGGAGTACGCTTTTGCTCAAGCCGTCATCACCAATATCGCCATCCAATTAACCTTCGCCTACTTCCCGTGGACAATACTTGATGGGAACCATAATCCATGAAGATGATAAAGAAATTCTCGCATTTTTGGTGGCCGAGACTCGGTGCTCATTTGCTAAGTGGAACTTATCTCCTGGTTGGTATGTTTTCACAAGGAATACCTCAAATCAAAATATCAAACAAATGCTATCGTACCTCAAATTAACAGGATCTGTTCTAGTTAGTCCTCTTAATTTTTGTCATGTGTTGCTTAAATTCGATAATATGGAGGATTTTAATTGTGTCCAAAAACTTGTTTGGTCTATTCAAGGATTGATTATGCGTATTTTTAAATGGAGTCCTCGGTTCTTCACAAACATGAGTCTCCCATTGTCCATATTTGGGTGAAATTTCCTGGTCTTCCTATTCATCTATTTGATAAAAAGCTTTTGTCGCTATTGCTAGCTTAATTGGGCAACCTATTCAAGTTGATCACAACACTTTGCTATGCAAACTTGACTTTCTTTGGCTAGAGTTTGCATAGGTATTGATCTTACTCGTCTTATTAAGGATTCTATCTTCATTCGAATTGACGGATTCGTTAAGGAGCAAAAAGTGGTTTACTTAATCTAACCCTCAATATTGTATCTTGGTTGCTTTCATTTAGGTCATGCTCTTGAAAATTGCTATATTGTGGGCAATGCTCCCAGAACTATTAGACAAGATCAGGCTGTTGATCTTCCTCCATCTTCTTCTCCTACTGTTGAGGTTGTTCCCCAGTCTTCTGGAGTAGTGCCCGCTCAGGACACTAATGTTCATTCCCCTAGCCAGGAAATTGAACAAATAGAATTAGTTTCTTCCACTAGTAATCCTCTTACTGCAACTTTGCCTAAGGATGTTGATCACCCCCTCCTAATCAGAAGATTTCCAAAGCCACTGATTTGGCTTCCCCATCACAAGTTTTACCCAGGTCTCCCCACCTTCCTGAGGTTTCCAGATATCCTATCATTGATGCTTCTTTACAGAGCTCTGAAACTCATGCTCAAACTATTACTCTTTCACAGTCTGATCAACCTTCTTCTTCCTCTTTATCCCCAACTCATAATTCATTCTCTTCTCTTGCATCTTTGGAACAGGATGACCCTCCTACTATTAAGGCCATGGCTCTTCACACTAGATCTAAATTTGTGGTTCCTATCCCCAGAAAAGGGCCTGATAAGAGGCTTGTTAGGGCAAAATACTAGAATAACCCTTACATTAAATCATGAATTACAACATGCTCATTTGGAATATATGGGGCATTGGTAATGCTCTTTCCTTAATCATCCTCAAGCTTCTTTGCAGAGATTATCAAATTCACATTCTTGTTGTTCTTGAGCCCATGATACCTTCGAATTTCCCTTCGTTCTCTGAAAAAACTAGGATTTACTTATGGCATTGGCAATATCTCCAATAAAATTTGGATTTTTTTAAATTTGGTCTTGATTTCACCGTTGCTGGATCATGAGCGGTGTTGTCCTTAGTTGTTTCTTCTCGTACTCATCTTATTCACATATCATGTATCTATGCTAAATGCTCTAGATTTGATAGAAGACCTCTTTGGGATAGTCTTACTTCCTTTGCGATCTTATCAAAACACCCGTTGGCTTGTGGGTGGAGATTTTAATTGCTTTTTATCCGATAATGAGATAGTAGGAAGTGATACTAATAGGAGACTGGATATGGACGAATTTAATCTGCTTTGTAGTCGCCTATAGTTTGATTGATTTAGGTTGTTCTGTGCTACCCTTCACACCTGGTTAGGAATAGTTTGCAAGAGAGAGGCTTGACGAGAATTTTAGTTTTCCCTAGTTGGAGTGATATTTTCTGCAAATCTGTGGTGTCTCATATTCCTAGAGTCCACTCTGATCATGCTCATTTGCTTCTTAAAGCTTCTAACTCCATAAACAAGAAACTTGCTGCTTTTAGATTCCAAAAAATGTGGGTTAGACATCACACTTTCATGGATACTATTAGAAAGGTTTGGGATGCCCCTACTTTGGGGCTCAAGGTATGGTTAATCTTCACCATAAGCTGATTAGGGTTAAACAAAAACTTACTTGGTGGAATTGGAATATTTTTGGAAACATTTTCTCTAAACTCCATGATGTTGAACATAAAGTGGCTTCCTGTGAGAAATTATTTGATTACCAAATTTCATCCGAGCTTAAATTGGAATTGAAAAAAGCTATAGTTGAGCCTACTCTAGCCTCTAAAATATATGAAGATTTTTGGCATCAAAAATCAGCTTGTAAGTGGCTAGTTGAGGGGGAGACAAATACTAAGTACTTCCATAATATGGTGAAACAGAAAAGATTAAAAGGAGAATTCACTCTATTATGGACAATGGGATTAATATTTCATTGAAGAGGATCTTCTCAACTCGCTACTTCTTATTTCCATAATATCCTCTCCGATGATGGGGCTGTGCTCCCGAGCATGTGAACTGTCTCAACTCATCCTCCTTCCACAGCCTAAGATTAAATCGCTCTTTTTTCTCTTTAAATCTTTGAAGGAGTGGCCCTCGATGGCTTTTCTCGCTCTCTTTTACCAAAAATGTTGGGATATATTTGGGGATGATGTTTGTGTTGCTATTCTAGATTTCTTCTCTAGGAACTCTATGCCTTAATCATTCACTGCTACTACTATTGTTCTTATCCCTAAGTGTTCTCATCCTAACACCTGGGCAGATTATAGACCCATTAGTCTGTGTAATATTACCAACAAACTCATCTCTAAGATTAAAAAAAAACAGCTTACTCCTCTCCTTAAGTTCCTCATTTCTCCCTCTCGAGTGGTTTTATTCAAGGAAGGCTCATTAGTGATAATATCCTCTTGGCCCAGGAATTAGTCCACTGTTTAGATTCTAAGGGTAGTGTGCAGAATGTGGTGTTCAAGATTGACATGGCTAAGGCCTATGATAGAATTCATGGCATTTTCTCTTTAATATCTTTGAAAAAGATGGGCTTTCCCGGTGGATCCTTTTTATCTATAATTGTGTCGCAATAATCTGGTTCTCTGTTTTAGTTAATGGTAGTTCTTCCGGTTTCTCTAAGTCTAGTATAGGTTTGAGACAAGGTGATCCCATTTCTCCTCTCTTTTCATCCTTGCGAGTTGAATATCTATCTGAGGTTTGGATAGTTTGTTCCGAAAAAAACCCCAACATGTATTTCAACTCTCATGGTGGTATCCCCTGTTTCCCATCTAGCCTATCTATGCCGATGATCTCTTAATCTTTTTCAACTCTAAACCTCGTCTCTGCTACTCCTCACTACATTCCTTCATCTTTATGCCTCATTGTCTGGCGATCTGTTAATCTTTGCTAAAAGTTCATTCATTCTGTGCCAACTCTCCCACTGCCATTATTCGGGCTATTGCTTCCTCCACTAATTTTCAGCATCAAAACCTTCTTATTCACTTATCTTGGTGCCCCTATTTACAAATGGCACAAGAAGGGGCTGCTATTTGATTCTTTGCTATCTAAGATGCATAAAAAAGTGTGTTTTTGGTCTTGGAGATTTCTCTCATTTGGAGGTAGGCTTATGCTTATTAAAAGTACTCAATTCCATGTTTATGTATCTGATTCAAATCATAAAACCTCCTCTGTATATTGTCAAGAAGATGGAGCAAGTTATGGCTACTTTTTTCTGGGGGGATCCTGCTAATATTAAAAGGATTCATTGGGTTGCATGGGATACAATTTGCCATCCCACTTCGAATGTGGGCTTGGTATTACGTCCATTTCGATGTCATATCTACTTTCTCTTTTAAACTCGGTGGAGACTTCGTTGAAACAATTACATGCTAAATAAGTGGGGGTTTTGGTTGTGGCTAGAGTGTCTCCCTCCATCCATGCTAGCCATGTTTGGAAAAGGCTTTGTAAAATTAATGATTCTACTTAGAATCATATTTTTTGGAGTCTTGGAGCTAGTAATATTGGCTTCGGTTTGATAAATGGTTCCCGATGTTATTTTGTTTGATATTATTGATGTTAACAAAGAGGGTCTTGAACGCATTCTGTTAAGTTTTGTTGGTCTAATGGCATTTGGGATATGGATAGATTATCCAGGATTGTGGGTACTTCTTGGGCTTCTCAACGAGTGAGGTTCCCATTATGACACCGCCACTCGATTCTATGAGTTGGGTGGCCTTCGGGAATGGTAAATTTTCTATATCATCCGCTTGGAATCTCATCATAAATCCCATTTATTGTTTCCCCTCTTTTCTAAAATTTGGAACCATTTCCTTACCCCATCCATGTCCATTTTCATATGGAGATTGTTGAAAAATAGGCTTCCTGTTGATCAAAAGCTTCAAGCTAGAGGTTTTTCTTTGGCTTCCATATGCCAATGTCAGCTTTCTTCTCATTCTCGAATCCCTCCCCCACTTATTTTTGCAAAATGATCAAATTAAAAGTGTGGATAAATTTCTCTTAATTAATAGGCTGCACACTACCTAACACTGTGAGTGTTCGGATGTTTATCCAACATTGACATACTTCCATCCCTTCTTCCAAGAACATGCATATTGCTTTCTTACCGCTCTCATGCTTAATATTGTGGTTTACTTGGTTAGAACGTAATAAATGCAAACATGAAAATTTCAAATTCAGTTTTTGGAGGATTATCACTCGGTGAGTCTCATTTGAAATTGTTGTATATTAGTAGATTGATGTCCTCATTTATATGGACTGGTTCTCTTCATGCACGGTACATTGCTATGGGTTATGTTTTTCATAGTTCTAGAAGGTTAAAAATTACCCCTATTTGGCCGGATCAAGCCTCATCGATGGTATGATTAAATTTAATATTGATGGTGCTACGAAAGGTTTGGTCAATCAAGCGGTGTAGGGGGTGTGCTTAGGGATCGTGAAGATAATATCTTATGGGTTTGTTGTGGACAGCTAAGTTGGCTTTTCGTAAGTTACCTACTCAATGACTCGGTAGAGCCGTTGATAGAATAACTTGGTTGTTTAACCTAAACTTAACTTGGCTAGTTTGGTTTTATCAGCGGAAGACTTAACATCCTTTGATTTGTTTTAAGCTTGTTTTAACACTTGATTTTTAGCACTTGGTTATTAATCGGTTGGACAACTAAGTTGGCTTTTTAGCTAAGTTACCCACTCAACGGACTCGATAGAGTCATTGATAATATAACTTGCGACTCAAGCCAAATACTTAACTTGGTGATTGGTTTTTAACAATGGAAGACCTAACACCCATAGATTAGATTTTAGCTTGTTTTAAACAATTGATTTTAGCACTTAGTTATTTATTAGTTGGATTGATTATAATCGTGAGATATAAAATGAATATGCGGGAAAGTAAATTTCTTTGAAAGTAAATGACACAAATATTTTATAGAGGTTCGAAGATGGGGTAATTCTTCTAATCCTCTTTTCTCCAACTCCCGGAGGAATCCACTATGTAATAGATCGCTTTATAAAGCGGTGAACATCTGGAGACAACCTTGATCACACAGTTGGCTTCTCTTGCGACTCGGCTTCTTCACAGGGCAACCGCTGCTACTTTCTTGACTCACTTCTCAAGCTCTTGGATTTGATCACGAAGCCCTCCAACAAACTTGATAATGGTTCGACACGAACCTTTCTACAATCCTAGCTCGAAAGTAGACCCTTTGATTTCTCAAAAGTTTTCTCTTCAACAGATTTGAAGTTGTTTTTCCTTCACCGCTTGTGTTAGATCGATTTCCTTCGAGTTTCGAGCTTAAGGAATTACTTGAATGTTTTTGAGAATATTGTAGGTTAAATGCTTGAATATTGCTTGCTAGTTCGTGGTTCAGTCTACTCTTCTCAATAACTTCCTCGATCTTTTATAGTGCACATTTGAAATTTTGCCCGTTGAAGAGATAGGCTAATTTCAAATGTCACTTGTGTTCGTTGGCTTGTCTTGGTCTATAGTCCTTGATGTTGACCCTTCCTCATATTAAATGTCTTTGCAGCATTGCAGGTGCCTGACACAAGGTGCAGTGTTTCTTATTGGTTCATTCCTTTTGCATATTTCTGGGACTAACACTTTAGACCGGACAACTTTGACATATTACTATATTAAGTAATATTCTTGACTTTAATCAACGGATCTAAGTCAGTTGTCTTGACTAGACTGATGTATGTACCCCAGGTGACTTGAGTCAGCGCCAGTCATTGGATAACTCATCTGTCACTTCAACTTGAGACTTGGCTTCTTGAGTTGGCTTAACTGACACTTCTTACAAATTTCCCACCGACTCTTCTTCGATCGAGTCCTTGATTTCCTTCATGGCATTACTCACCGATACACAACAGAGTCTTCATATAGTCCGCAATTGACTTCTTGTAATCATTGGCATAGCGACACTTGGCTCGGCTATTCTATCCCTATCTATTACAATACAAATTACAAGGAAAATGGGTTGCCAACTTCTTAATTTAAATATTACATGGTATCATCAAAATCTACTCAATAAATTTCCTAACAATTTCCCCTTTTTGATGATGCCAAAACTTAAAAACATTAAAGAAGGTAAACAAAAAAGATACATACAGACAATGCAAGAACAAAGAATGCATGCTTAAAATAGATCTTTTTATTGATCATAGCATTCTTGTCCTTTACACAAATTGTTTACATTCGGTATCAAAGCAACATAAATGTATACAGTCGCAACATAGTATATCTAAGCTAAGATACATAAAGAGTGAAATTTACAGGGAAATTCACTAAGCTTGTTACAGAAGACTTACATAGATGTATTTACAACAAAAATACACAAACGGGTTTGCAACAACACTTCAACGCCTTTGTCTTTCTTCCTTCTTATTTCTTATTCAAGAACAAAGAATGTATGCTTAAAATAGATCATTTTATTGATCATAGCATTCTTGTCCTTTACACAATTGTTTACATTTGGTATCAAAGCATTCTTTATCGAGCAAAATACATATCTAAGCTAAGATACAAGAATACATACAAAGTGAAAAATTACGAGACAAATTCACTAAGTATATTACGATGACTTACATGAACGTATTTACATAAAAATACATGAAGGGGTTTGCAAAGAACACTTCAACGCCTTCGTTTCTTCCTTCCTCTTTCTTCTTGACTCTCTTGTGCTCCTCATCGTCACGCTCTTTTCCCCTTCTTCTTCTCTTCTTCTTCCCTTCTTTTCTTCTTTTCATAGGCTCGTTTGGAAGCATCATCCATTTGCTTCCTCTCAAGCCATTGTCGTGTTTGCCTTTTCTCTTCTTCTTGTCTTCTCACTACCTTAGCGTTCTTCCTTGCCACTTCCTTGGCTAGTAATCGTATCCAACCCAAGAAATCAAGCCTTTCTTGTCGGGATCTACAAATTCAACATCCTTGGGTTTTGGTCGAGGTAGTGAACCTCTTCTACCACCACTTCTTCCTCTACCCTCGACTCTTCCTTCTTCTCCGGGTGTGTATCTTTGCACGGGAGTCTTCTCGCTTTCCACCGAAAATTGATGTTTTTCACTTCTTCGCACAAGGCAAAACCTTTCTCCCAAGATAAATCCTGTCCAGGGGCTTGAGCCATTCCTTGAAATCGCCTTCTAATTCAAGGGTTTTGAACTCTTCCACCGATCTAGGCTCGTAACCATCATCGGTATCACATCTTGATCCTTCCAACTCGAAGACCACCATATTGTTTCAACACTTCCTGAACGCGAGCATCCTACTTTTTAGAAAACTCCTCAAACCGTGCTTCAATAATCTTCCTTTTCCCGACATTGGCATAGCAGAGTGCTCAATTGGTAGATTTATAGGAGTTTACACAGGATGGAGGTAGTAACATGACCTTGATGGGGGTTTCACTAACATCAACTTCAAATCTTTTGAACTTTCCCCTCACCGCTTTACCCTTCTTCACAACAAGCGTCTTTCTTCAATATTTCTTCTTTTAATCCCTTTAAGGATTCATCTCCCTTTTTGGCATCATCAAAGGAGAGAGGAACCCCAGGGAACATGCTTCCAAGAAGAAAGTCCATCTGTTAATCGTGGAATCGTGCTTGAGTCCGGCCGCATCGGATGAGTTCGAATCTCCGATCGAATTTTGTTAGACTCAACTCTCAATATCTTCATTTCAGCCAAGAGTAGGCTTTGAATTTCTCATTCATTGCATTTTTGAGTCCGAGGATCTCATTCTTATGAAAATGTCACAATAACTCTATATCATTTTTGTGAGATCGGTTATTCTTTCAATGTAATCCTTCATCCGCCGCTTGATCATGGAGTTATCCGCACTCCATATGAGCATTCTTCCATACATGGCTTTGAAGTATCGCACTTGCTCGCTTTGCATTGTAGTCTCCGCTTTGTGTCCATTCCCGACTCGCACCACGATCCCTCTCAAGTCCGGCTGTGAGAGTGGCATCGCGATTGTCCAGCGTAAATCCGGTGAGACCTGGTGTCGTTCAATCTTCTCAATCTTCTCACAAAGCTTCTTGAAGACTTCACAAATTTCGATTGTCTCGGCCGATTCGATTTGTCGGCCACTCTTTGTCAAAATTAAAGTCTCTTGAACAATTGTGTCGATGGGAATGATGGGATCTTCTCGACGACAGTGTATCTTCTTGATTCACCGCCATCTCTTCCTCGGATGCGGGCAGTCCCGGGTGAATGGAAACATGTCCTGAAAGACATCATCACGTACATAGGGAATGTATGGGTCTCGACTCTTCGATGTGAGCCTGTGATGGAGCCGACGGAATCGTTACTCTGCAGCTGTGGAAGCCTCACGCGAGATGACTCAATTTCAACGCGGCTTTGGGATTGTCTTGCCTTAGGTGATCGAGCCTCACTGTCTTAACAACTTCCTCGGTCTCGGTGGACTTTTCTAAGCATCATCGGATGATGATGAGACTCGTGGAGTTGGCCCATCATCAAAATTGAATTTCGTGCGAGCCGATTTCTCACCGATTTGGCTCTTAGTCTTGATAGGTGTGAGTTTTGCATGTATTTTGAGGTATAAATATGACTAAAATGGTGATTAAACATGCAATAACGTGTATGAAATGGTATATATTCGCTCTTTGTGGAAAAAGATATTACGCTTGCTTGTTTTGTAGGAATTTAACGATATTTGGAGTGATTTTGTGACAAATACGAGCATTGCTACCTAGAATCATCAAGAATCGAGCGATTACACCCAATTGGAAGCCAACTATGTGGAGTCTAGAGTCATAGTGACGAGTCGTGTGTCAAAAGAAGCATGGATGATCAAACAACAAGGAGATTTATCTCAAGGAACATCCAAACGCGTATGGAATTTCCAAAGATCGCAGGGTTTAGTATTTTGGCCATAACTCTCTCTACAAAATTGATATTGAGGTGATTCAAGTGGCTATGGAAATATAAGAGAGAGGGCTACAACTCTTATGAAGACCCCGCAAGCAAATTCGGACGTTTGGGTGGCGCACGTAAACAGTGCGTGGACGCACGACTTTGTGCGTCCCTGGCTGCAGACTCGGATGTTTTCTATAGGATGGCGCACGGGTAGACCGTGCGTGGCGCACGCCCGTGCGTGCTAGAGACTGGGTGTTTTCTACAAAATGGCGCACGGGTAGACCGTGCGTGGGCGCACGACCCGTGCGTGCTTAACTGCGAAAAACTCCAAAATGACAAAAATTGACCTAGACTTCCAAAAGGGTATAAATACCACTTCTTGGGCGCACACCAGGGGAGAAAGGTCCGGAAAAGACCCAAGAACACAAGAAATAGCTCAACTTCATCAAGGAAGAATCAAGAGAAGAATCGGGTCGAATCGGAGCTTGAGGATTGAAGATAAATCGAGAGATTATCCATTTCCCTAAGTTTTCTCATTCTTTGTGCTTTAATCTTTCATTTTAGCTTGTCATGAATATGAACAATTTATCTATGAGTTGTTTATTTTTAATGAGTAGCTAAACTTCTTGTGATTTCCGGTTTTGAAGTAGATTAATTGAACTCTTGTTGAATGTTTTAATCTTAGTTGAAGTTATTGTCTTGAAGTCTATTTGAGTACTTTGAGCTTATTCTTGTTTTATCACTTGGCCAATGATTTAACATGTTTGATATATTGATTCATAATTCGAGAGATGAGTTTCAATATTAGATCTTGAGTACTTGACACGAATATTTGCATGAATCGAGAGGTTTGTAGATTTTTGTGAGGACATTTGATCTTTTGTGCATTTGGGAGTTGTGTATCTTATGTTGAGTAGAGATGCTAGCATAGATATTTCAATCTACACTTTATATACATCTCGAGAGGGAGGATAAAATACCGTTGTGATCGTCTTATAGGTGTATTGATAATAACTTTGGCTTTGATTAAATCGGACAACAAGAGGAATATTAATTGAAACCATAATCCGGAATCCATTTCATTCTCTTGATAATTCCATTATTCTTAGTATCGTGTATTCTTGTGGTTATTCTTGTCTTTACCTCCACAACAATCACCTCAACTTACGATCGTCTAAATAAAAATAAGGCTATCTTAGTTCGATACTTAGCACATTAATTTATTAGTCTCTGTGGATACGACCTTGCTTACTCTACTCTATAAACTACACCGTACACTTGCGGTGAAGCTAAAAATAAGGCGAACAAGTTTTTGGCGCCGTTGCTTGGGATGAAATTGAGTGTATCATTCATGTTGTTTGGATTGGGTGTTGAGTACGAGTTGATTGAGCCATGAATAGATGAAATTGAGCATGTGGATATTGAGAACATGGTTTGATGCTTTGAATTACGTATTTGCAAGCCTGTGAGCTTTTGAGCCTTTACTGCTTTCATCATATGCAGTCTTGTTGATTGATTTGAGTGTATCATTCATGTTGTTAGAATTCTAGAACTTGCTCTGGTATCTCTGTCAAGGTCACATGTTGTATGCAAATGTGAAAATGATCAAAGGCCATATTTGTTAGCCCTTCAAGCCTTTTGCTTACCTAATGATGATATTGAAATCCCTAGTTAGCCAACTTGAGCCTATTGCCTAATTTCTTGATAGCAACAATTCAAGCCTTAACTTGATATATTTGTTACCCTACACTTGAGCGTATAACATTGAGTAAAGGGAATGAATGAGGTTGAATGAGTTGGAATTGAAAAATTGGATAATTGTGCAAAATTGGTTGATGGGAACAAAAGAGGAAGAAAAGGAGGAGAAAAGAAATGTTGAAAATTCATAAAAGAGTCGGAAAAAAATCGATTTTATGATGTGAGTTTTCATTGAATGAACTTGGAGGCTAGGAATTGTAATGTGAGGTGATAATGTTTACAAAAAAAAAGGGATGGAGATAAGAAGAGTTGATGAAAATGAGAGAAGAATTTAGTAGCATATTGAGCTTTAATGTAGATGATTTATATGCTCATCGGTCTATACGCTCGAGTTTGAGTCACTCTATCCATATTTTCCTACCCTAACCAAAGAGCCTTCATTATAACCAAAAGAGAAAGTCCTTTTTGATTCACAAATTGCATACATTCTAGTGGCGGAGATATGAGACGATTTGCAAGCTTATGGTAATTCTGCAATATTGAATTGAATTGAGCGTAAACACGTCCTATATTCATGTGAGATGAGAGTATACACTTGATCTTGAGAGAAGTGATTCAAAGCATTTACCATGATTTATTTGATGTGTGCTTTATGTTAGATATTTGAGGCTTGGTTGATTCTTTGCTTGACACCTATGACGAACAATACGAGTTTTTGTAGTTGTTGTGCGTCCTACTTTTCATTACTCCCTATGTTTTGTCTAGTTTTTAAAAGCGTTGACCGGACTACCAACAGTTTAAGTTTGGGGGATTTTGATAGGTGTGAGTTTTGCATGTATTTTGAGGTATAAATATGACTAAAATGGTGATTAAACATGCAATAACGTGTATGAAATGGTATATATTCGCTCTTTGTGGAAAAAGATATTACGCTTTGCTTGTTTTGTAGGAATTTAACGATATTTGGAGTGATTTTGTGACAAATACGAGCATTGCTACCTAGAATCATCAAGAATCGAGCGATTACACCCAATTGGAAGCCAACTATGTGGAGTCTAGAGTCATAGTGACGAGTCGTGTGTCAAAAGAAGCATGGATGATCAAACAACAAGGAGATTTATCTCAAGGAACATCCAAACGCGTATGGAATTTCCAAAGATCGGGGGTTTAGTATTTTGGCCATAACTCTCTCTACAAAATTGATATTGAGGTGATTCAAGTGGCTATGGAAAGATAAGAGAGAGGGCTACAACTATTATGAAGACCCCGCAAGCAAATTCGGACGTTTGGGTGGCGCACGGTAAACCGTGCGTGGACGCACGACCCGCAAGTCCCTCTGACTGGATGTTTTCTATAGGATGGCGCACGGGTAGACCGTGCGTGCGTGCGCACGGCCCGTGCGTGCTACAGAGACTGGGTGTTTTCTACGAAATGGCGCACGGGTAGATCGTGCGTGGGCGCACGACCCGTGCGTGCTTTGCGAAAAACTCCAAAAATGACAAAAATTGACCTAGACTTCCAAAAGGGTATAAATACCACTTCTTGGGCGCACACCGGGGAGGAAATGTCCGAAAAGACCCAAGAACACAAGAAATAGCTCAACTTCATCAAGGAAGAATCAAGAGAAGAATCGGGTCGAATCGGAGCTTGAGGATTGAAGATAAATCGAGAGATTATCCATTTCCCTAAGTTTTCTCATTCTTTGTGCTTTAATCTTTCATTTTAGCTTGTCATGAATATGAACAATTTGTCTATGAGTTGTTTATTTTTAATGAGTAGCTAAACTTCTTGTGATTTCCGGGTTTTGGAAGTAGATTAATTGAACTCTTGTTGAATGTTTTAATCTTAGTTGAAGTTATTGTCTTGAAGTCTATTTGAGTACTTTGAGCTTATTCTTGTTTTATCACTTGGCCAATGATTTAACATGTTTGATATATTGATTCATAATTCGAGAGATGAGTTTCAATATTAGATCTTGAGTACTTGACACGAATATTTGCATGAATCGAGAGGTTTGTAGATTTTTGTGAGGACATTTGATCTTTTGTGCATTTGGGAGTTGTGTATCTTATGTTGAGTAGAGATGCTAGCATAGATATTTCAATCTACACTTTATATACATCTCGAGAGGAGGATAAAATACCATTGTGATCGTCTTATAGGTGTATTGATAATAACTTTGGCTTTGATTAAATCGGACAACACGAGGAATATTAATTGAAACCATAATCCGGAATCCATTTCATTCTCTTGATAATTCCATTTTTCTTAGTATCTTGTATTCTTGTGGTTATTCTTGTCTTTACCTCCACAACAATCATCCAATTTCGATCGTCTAAATAAAAGTAAAACTATCTTGGTTCAATACTTAGTCTATTGATTTATTAGTCTTCGTGGATACGACCTTGCTACCCTATTCGATAACGAACACCGTACACTTGCGGTGAAGCTAAAAATAAGGCGAACAATAGGATCTACAAGTGGAGTGGACTCAACTTCATCTTCCGATCCCAAAAAGGATGTGTCTAAGTTTTCCGGGAATCATGAAGTGCGCTTATCTCTTTTTCTCGCATCATTATTTGTCTAGAGGAGGAATGTTCTGCATTATCTTGATCTTTACCCAGGGGAAGTCTCAACCTCCCTTAGGCCTTCAACACCTCCAAAGCAGACTCAACTGCTGCGAGGCCTTCTGTTCCCTTCGATAGTCTCAACAGCGTCTTAGGGTCTTCTACATTGGCATCCATAAGAGTCTCAACTCCTTGGATTGCACTTTCGTGCCTGCAGTGTTAACTCCTGGGGGCATCACCATCCTCCGTGCCTCGACTGTGATAACAAGTGTCATTGGTCTCGCAGCAGCCGACATTTCACCGGTGAGACAGAATCAATCGTCCGAGCTTCAATGCCACTCTATTTGTTCACTCTCTTTCTTAGCTTCGCCTCCAAACTTCATTTGAGTATCTCCCACATCGACCTCCAACCTGCTTTGTGGTGGAGAGAGCTTTCCCCTCAATCGGCTCACCAAATGAGTGACTAATTGTGGGGTCACTCTTTTCAAGAGACACGGCTTTATCCGTTGAGTGCTCACCATCGGGCATGTGTGAGAACACCTTCTATAGGGGTTGGCTCGGCTTGGGTGCCCAACATCCCATCCTCCGATTGAACAGGGGACGTGGCTACGGCAATATCCGATGCACCTGTTGTACCACTCCCGGAGGATCAATTTGCGGGAGAGACTGTGAGGACTCTCCGGGCCTTCAAACAAGCTTGTTGCTCATGCATGGCTCTAAATTCCCTCATGACTGCCGCATATCTAATTTCTCGGCCGCAATAGTGGGATCCTCATCACTTTCGAGAACACATCAAGATGTGTATGAGTGTGATCCAAGAGCCTGTAAATTCGCATATTTTTTACTTTTCCAATGCTTGGGCTCGCTCCTCGCCTTTATCCTTTTCATCCGCTTTTATGATGCGGAGGATATCCATGCGATTGTCTTCGTCAAGTGCCTCGTTTCGAATAGTTGCAACACAAAGAAATCGTAGAAATTCTTCTTCTTTTTCTATGAACTCGGAAGAAGAACTCGTGTGAGCGAATCGCACCCTTGAGTGATCCGAACTTCCATGCTCTCCATTCTTGTAGACGTTGTTGAATATCCGGGTGCAAAGGAGAGTACATGATTACATCATCATCATCATCATCTTCACCCTAACCTCTTGTTTCCGAATGGGAGGTAGAAGGCCTTGCTCCTCCTTAGAAGCGGAAAGATCGATGTGGGCGGAGAGACAATTTTTTCAACAACAGTTCATTGTCTCTCTCGCTTTTTTCTTCGATGTCTTCCTAACATCCGGGTCTTGATATATCTGCTATCACCATCAACAGACTTAGCATAATCATCAATAACCTCAGAGACTCGCTCTTCTTTAATGTCGCGCCTCTCATCTTCTTTTTCTCCCGGGTAGTAGATTTGGCTATCTTTTCAAGTTCGATTGCACGAGCAGTTGTCTCTTCCTTGATGGGAGCAAGAGGAATTTCTAGTTCAACATCCACTGGTTCCTCAAAAGTGAACTCTTTTGGATTTTTCTTAGAGATAGTTGCATTTCTCGTCTTGGCGCCCTCTTCTTCTTAACGACTAGAGAAGAGATTAAAGGTTCCTTCTCGCTCTCTTTGTAGGGGCGGAGTCTCGGCCGCTCGGGCGGACTGACTACATTGCAGGTCGTGTGCTTTCTTTTGCTTAGGCAGGGGCGACTTTCTTTATCTGTCTTGAGGGGCAACTTTCTTGTTCGGGGAGGGGTAGCGATTGTGTCTTCCGGGTCACCGACTCCCCTCACCGATATCGTTTTCTTCGCATGAGATCTATTCTCGCACCGGAAAGGTTTGCTGAACGCCTTTTTGTTCACGTGGAAGGGTTTGTCATGACGGTGCAACACCTTCACTTCCAAAGAAATGGCCAATCACAAGGCCATATCCTAGTGAGCATCCAAAAGACCCACTTCCTTAAAGGTTTTGTTAAGCACATTCTCGCGAGTCTGCATGTGAGACAAACTCAACCCAATTGACTTTCTTTCCCTGTATGATCGTAGCCATGACGATTAGCTTTGTCTTGGACAACAGATTGAAGCTTCCAAACTTCATGTCGACACATTTCGAGACGACATCCATTAGTTTGTGATAGTCGCCCTTCGTAAACTTCTTGTCACCGAGTAAACCACTTTAGCAAAGACACTCGGGTTTGGCTACTTCCTTCCATGCAACGGCCCGTCGACATCGGCTTCGTATATTTCATTCATGCCTTCCAAAGGCAACAAAGCGCTGCTCAACAAGGTCTTTTGCACTGATTTTTATGTCCTTGTTGTGGACGGAAGACTTGATTTCTTCGTCCCGCACTCTCGTTGACATAGAACATAGCTACCTCCTCAAGGTAGGTATGAGAACACTCCATAGTCGAAAAGCTTTGAGACCGGACTTTTCCATTCCATCGAAATCTCTGAAGCACCGGAGTGGATTTGCTTCGAGAGCTACACATAATCTAACTTTGGTGCCATTTTCAAAGAATTTTACCGATCGAAAGCTAGAAACTTGCTTGAGAAAACTTAGGGTTTCACAGAGAAAAACTTTTGCTTTGCTTGAAGATGAACAGTTTGTGTAAGTGAGAGAAATGCAAACTTCCGTATATAAAGGACATGAAAGGACACATTTCAGATTTTGAAATTTTTGATCAAAATCAATGGCTCGATTAGAACGTCAAAATCGCATTTAATTCCTCGCATTTAATGCAAAGAACATTTATATCCAATCATATGGCTTATCGTGCGACTTTTTTTATCGTGACCATAATTATTACTGCCGACGCCATCCTTGAAAACATTCCACTCATTTAAAACGATTGTGTTTTTGTCACTTAGCTCATAAATGATTCAAATTATATCCAAAGTGACTTAACTCGCTTCTCTCCCTCACATGATGTAACTCACCACAAAGAACTCGATACCGTTGACTTCCCGAAAAGGTTGTTTCACTTGGCCGATGTGTGAAACTTGCTCTGTTTTATTTTCTTATCTTCTTTCTCTCATTGAGTCTTCGAGTTTCAACTCACTCAATTAACCCAAACTCATTCTTGAGTTCTTCAAACCTTGATTCACATAGAGGTTTTGTGAATATATTAGCTAACTTGCTTATCGCTTGAGATGTATTCCAAAGTGATGTCTTTCTTTTCAACATGATCCCTTATAAATTGATATCCGCATCAATATGCTTTGTTCTTGAATGCAATATAGGATTTTGAGTGATTGAAATAGCACTAGTGTTATCACACATAATTGGAAACTCTTTTTCCTCAATCTCATAGTCTATCACCGTTATCTCATCCATAAGACTTGGGCACAACAGCTTGCCCACATCTATGTACTGTCACCGTGGATGTTACTATTGAATTTTGTTTCTTCAACCAGAAAACCAATCTATTTCCGAACATTTGACATGTACCTGAAGTACTCTTCCTATCAACTCTACATCCAACATAGTCCGAGTTTGAGTAACCAATTAGCTTGAACCATAAGCCAACTTCCTGGCATCCCTTCAAGTACCTTAGAATTCTCTTAAGAAGCCATGTGGCTCTCCTTTGGTGCGATTGAAATCTTGCACTTACACCTCTTGCAAAGGTGATGTCCGCTTTGGCCGGTCGTTAAATAAAGCAATGATCCAATGAGTGCTCTATATCTTTTTGATCTACATCTTTGCCATCTCGCATCCATGTCCTTCTTGATCAAGTATTCATTGGAATTTTCATAGAAGACTTCTCTTCCATACCAAATTTCTTCATTAAATCTCTGTAAATTTTGTCGACTTATGAAGGTTCCATCATTCAATTGCTTGACTTTAAGTCCTAGGAAGAAAGTCACTCTCCCATCATGCTTATCTCAAATTTACGTTGCATGAGGTTTGAGAACTTGTCACACGACTCTTTTTTTGTGGATCCAAAAATGATGTCATCCACATATATTTGAACAAGCAAGATACTTTCTACATCTTGAATTACAAGAGTGTTCTATCAACTTTGCCTGTGGTGAATCCATTGTCAATTTTTGTGAGATCGGGTTATTCTTTCAATGTAATCCTTCATCCGCCGCTTGATCATGGAGTTATCCGCACTCCATATGAGCATTCTTCCATACATGGCTTTGAAGTATCGCACTTGCTCGCTTTGCATTGTGAGTTCTTTGTGTCCATTCCCGACCTCGCACCACGATCCCTCTCAAGTCTGGCTGTGAGAGAGTGGCATCGCGATTGTCCAGCGTAAATCCGGTGAGACCTGGTGTCGCTCAATCTTCTCAATCTTCTCACAAAGCTTCTTGAAGACTTCACAAATTTCGCTTGTCTCGGCCGATTCGGTTGTCGGCCACTCTTTGTCAAAATTAAAGTCTCATTGAACAATTGTGTCGATGGGAATGATGGGATCTTCTCTCGACAAAGTGTATCTTCTTGATTCACCGCCGTCTCTTCCTCGGATGCGGGCGGAGTCCGGTGAATGGAAACATGTCCGAAAGACATCATCACGCACATAGGAATGTATGGGTCTCGACTCTTCGATGTGAGCCCGTGATGGAGCCGACGGAATCGTTACTCTCCATTTGTGGAAGCCTCAAGCAGATGACTCAATTTCAGTGCGGCTTTGGGATTGTCTTGGCGGATCGAGCCTCAATTTGTCTTAACAACTTCCTCGGTCTCGGTGGACTTTTCTAAGCATCATCGATGATGATGAGACTCGTGAGTTGGCCCATCATCAAAATTGAATTTCGTGCGAGCCGATTTCTCACCGATTTGGCTCTTAGTCTTGATAGGTGTGAGTTTTGCATGTATTTTGAGGTATAAATATGACTAAAATGGTGATTAAACATGCAATAACGTGTATGAAATGGTATATATTCGCTCTTTGTGGAAAAAAGATATTACGCTTGCTTGTTTTGTAGGAATTTAACGATATTTGGAGTGATTTTGTGACAAATACGAGCATTGCTACCTAGAATCATCAAGAATCGAGCGATTACACCCAATTGGAAGCCAACTATGTGGAGTCTAGAGTCATAGTGACGAGTCGTGTGTCAAAAGAAGCATGGATGATCAAACAACAAGGAGATTTATCTCAAGGAACATCCAAACGCGTATGGAATTTCCCAAAGATCGGCGGGGTTTAGTATTTTGGCCATAACTCTCTCTACAAAATTGATATTGAGGTGATTCAAGTGGCTATGGAAATATAAGAGAGAGGGCTACAACTCTTATGAAGACCCCGCAAGCAAATTCGGACGTTTGGGTGGCGCACGGGTAAACCGTGCGTGGGCGCACGACTGTGCGCCCTCTGACCGGATGTTTTCTATAGGATGGCGCACGGGTAGACCGTGCGTGGCGCCCGGCCCGTGCGTGCTCTGAGACTGGTGTTTTCTACAAAATGGCGCACGGGTAGACCGTGCGTGGGCGCACGACCCGTGCGTGCTTGCGTAAAACTCCAAAAATGACAAAGAAATTGACCTAGACTTCCAAAAGGGTATAAATACCACTTCTTGGGGCGCACACCGGGGAGGAAAGGTCCGGAAAAGACCTAAGAACACAAGAAATAGCTCAACTTCATCAAGGAAGAATCAAGAGAAGAATCGGGTCGAATCGGAGCTTGAGGATTGAAGATAAATCGAGAGATTATCCATTTCCCTAAGTTTTCTCATTCTTTGTGCCTTAATCTTTCATTTTAGCTTGTCATGAATATGAACAATTTGTCTATGAGTTGTTTATTTTTAATGAGTAGCTAAACTTCTTGTGATTTCCGGGTTTTGGAAGTAGATTAATTGAACTCTTGTTGAATGTTTTAATCTTAGTTGAAGTTATTGTCTTGAAGTCTATTTGAGTACTTTGAGCTTATTCTTGTTTTATCACTTGGCCAATGATTTAACATGTTTGATATATTGATTCATAATTCGAGAGATGAGTTTCAATATTAGATCTTGAGTACTTGACACGAATATTTGCATGAATCGAGAGGTTTGTAGATTTTTGTGAGGACATTTGATCTTTTGTGCATTTGGGAGTTGTGTATCTTATGTTGAGTAGAGATGCTAGCATAGATATTTCAATCTACACTTTATATACATCTCGAGAGGGAGGATAAAATACCGTTGTGATCGTCTTATAGGTGTATTGATAATAACTTTGGCTTTGATTAAATCGACAACAAGAGGAATATTAATTGAAACCATAATCCGGAATCCATTTCATTCTCTTGATAATTCCATTATTCTTAGTATCGTCGTATTCTTGTGGTTATTCTTGTCTTTACCTCCACAACAATCACCTCAACTTACGATCATCTAAATAAAAATAAGGCTATCTTAGTTCGATACTTAGCACATTAATTTATTAGTCTCTGTGGATACGACCTTGCTTACTCTTACTCTATAAACTACACCGTACACTTTGCGGTGAAGCTAAAAATAAGGCGAACAAGTTTTTGGCGCCGTTGTCGGGATGAAATTGAGTGTATCATTCATGTTGTTTGGATTGGGTGTTGAGTACGAGTTGATTGAGCCATGAATAGATGAAATTGAGCATGTGGATATTGAGAACATGGTTTGATGCTTTGAATTACGTATTTGCAAGCCTGTGAGCTTTTGAGCCTTTACTTCTTTCATCATATGCGATCTTGTTGATTGATTTGAGTGTATCATTCATGTTGTTAGAATTCTAGAACTTGCTCGTATCTCCACAAGGTCACATGTTGTATGCGACCAGAAAATGATCAAAGGCCATATTTGTTAGCCCTTCAAGCCTTTTGCTTACCTAATGATGATATTGAAATCCCTAGTTAGCCAACTTGAGCCTATTGCCTAATTTCTTGATAGCAACAATTCAAGCCTTAACTTGATATATTTGTTACCCTACACTTGAGCGTATAACATTGAGTAAAGGGAATGAATGAGGTTGAATGAGTTGGAATTGAAAAATTGGATAATTGTGCAAAATTGGTTGATGGGAACAAAAGAGGAAGAAAAGGAGGAGAAAAAGAAATGTTGAAAATTCATAAAAGAGTCGGAAAAAAATCGATTTTATGATGTGAGATTTCATTGAATGAACTTGGAGGCTAGGAATTGTAATGTGAGGTGATAATGTTTACAAAAAAAAAAAAGGGGATGGAGATAAGAAGAGTTGATGAAAATGAGAGAAGAATTTAGTAGCATATTGAGCTTTAATGTAGATGATTTATATGCTCATCGGTCTATACGCTCGAGTTTGAGTCACTCTATCCATATTTTCCTACCCTAACCAAAGAGCCTTCATTATAACCAAAAGAGAAAGTCCTTTTTGATTCACAAATTGCATACATTCTAGTGGCGGAGATATGAGACGATTTGCAAGCTTATGGTAATTCCGCAATATTGAATTGAATTGAGCGTAAACACGTCCTATATTCATGTGAGATGAGAGTATACACTTGATCTTGAGAGAAGTGATTCAAAGCATTTACCATGATTTATTTGATGTGTGCTTTATGTTAGATATTTGAGGCTTGGTTGATTCTTTGCTTGACACCTATGACGAACAATACGAGTTTTTTGTAGTTGTTGTGCGTCCCTACTTTTCATTACTCCCAGCTATGTTTTGTCTAGTTTTTAAAAGCGTTGACCGACGGCCAACATTTAAGTTTGGGGGATTTTGATAGGTGTGAGTTTTGCATGTATTTTGAGGTATAAATATGACTAAAATGGTGATTAAACATGCAATAACGTGTATGAAATGGTATATATTCGCTCTTTGTGGAAAAAGATATTACGCTTGCTTGTTTTGTAGGAATTTAACGATATTTGGAGTGATTTTGTGACAAATACGAGCATTGCTACCTAGAATCATCAAGAATCGAGCGATTACACCCAATTGGAAGCCAACTATGTGGAGTCTAGAGTCATAGTGACGAGTCGTGTGTCAAAAGAAGCATGGATGATCAAACAACAAGGAGATTTATCTCAGGAACATCCAAACGCGTATGGAATTTCCAAAGACGGGGGGTTTAGTATTTTGGCCATAACTCTCTCTACAAAATTGATATTGAGGTGATTCAAGTGGCTATGGAAAGATAAGAGAGAGGGCTACAACTATTATGAAGACCCCGCAAGCAAATTCGGACGTTTGGGTGGCGCACGGGTAAACCGTGCGTGGACGCACGACCGTCGTCCCTCTGCAGATGGATGTTTTCTATAGGATGGCGCACGGGTAGACCGTGCGTGGGCGCACGCCCGTGCGTGCTACAGAGACTGGTGTTTTCTACGAAATGGCGCACGGGTAGACCGTGCGTGGGCGCACGACCCGTGCGTGCTGCGTAAAACTCCAAAAATGACAAAGAATTGACTAGACTTCCAAAAGGGTATAAATACCACTTCTTGGGGCGCACACCGGGAGAAAGGTCCGGAAAAGACCCAAGAACACAAGAAATAGCTCAACTTCATCAAGGAAGAATCAAGAGAAGAATCGGGTCGAATCGGAGCTTGAGGATTGAAGATAAATCGAGAGATTATCCATTTCCCTAAGTTTTCTCATTCTTTGTGCTTTAATCTTTCATTTTAGCTTGTCATGAATATGAACAATTTGTCTATGAGTTGTTTATTTTTAATGAGTAGCTAAACTTCTTGTGATTTCCGGGTTTTGGAAGTAGATTAATTGAACTCTTGTTGAATGTTTTAATCTTAGTTGAAGTTATTGTCTTGAAGTCTATTTGAGTACTTTGAGCTTATTCTTGTTTTATCACTTGGCCAATGATTTAACATGTTTGATATATTGATTCATAATTCGAGAGATGAGTTTCAATATTAGATCTTGAGTACTTGACACGAATATTTGCATGAATCGAGAGGTTTGTAGATTTTTGTGAGGACATTTGATCTTTTGTGCATTTGGGAGTTGTGTATCTTATGTTGAGTAGAGATGCTAGCATAGATATTTCAATCTACACTTTATATACATCTCGAGAGGGAGGATAAAATACCATTGTGATCGTCTTATAGGTGTATTGATAATAACTTTGGCTTTGATTAAATCGGACAACACGAGGAATATTAATTGAAACCATAATCCGGAATCCATTTCATTCTCTTGATAATTCCATTTTTCTTAGTATCTTGTATTCTTGTGGTTATTCTTGTCTTTACCTCCACAACAATCATCCAATTTCGATCGTCTAAATAAAAGTAAAACTATCTTGGTTCAATACTTAGTCTATTGATTTATTAGTCTTCGTGGATACGACCTTGCTACCCTATTCGATAACTTAACACCGTACACTTTGCGGTGAAGCTAAAAATAAGGCGAACAATAGGATCTGCAAGTGGAGTGGACTCAGCTTCATCTTCTGATCCCAAAAAGGATGTGTCTAAGTTTTCCTGGGAATCATGAAGTGCGCTTATCTCTTTTTCTGCATCAGCGCTGTCTAGAGGAGGAATGTTCTGTGTATCTTGATCTTTACCCAGGAAGTCTCAACCTCCTTAGGCCTTCAACACCCCCAGCAGACTCAATCATTGCGAGGCCTTGATGTTCCCTTCGATAGTCTCAACTGTCTTAGGGTCTTCTACATTGGCATCCATAAGAGTCTCAACTCCTTGGATTGCACTTTCTGTGCCTGGAGTGTTAACTCCTGGGGCATCACCATCATGTGCCTCGACTGTGATAACATGTCATTGGTCCGCAGCGTGGACATTTCACCGAGACAGAATCAATCGTCCGAGCCACAATGCCACTCTGCTGTTGTTCACTCTCTTTCTTAGCTTCGCCTCCAAACTTCATTTGAGTGTCTCCCACATCGACCTCCAACCCCGTGGTGGAGAGAGCTTTCCCTCAACTCGGCTCACCACCGAGTGACTAATTGTGGGGTCACTCTTTTCAAGAGACACGGCTTTATCCGTTGAGTGCTCGGCCATCGGGCATGTGTGAGAACACCTTCTATAGGGGTTGGCTCGGCTTGGGTGCCCAACATCCCATCCTCTCGATTGAACAGGGGACGTGGCTACGGCAATATCTCGATGCAATCTGTTGTACCACTCCCGGAGGATCAATTTGCAGGAGAGACCGTGAGGACTCTCCTGGGCCTTCAAACGATTGTTGCTCATGCATGGCTCTAAATTCCCTCACACTGCTTTGCATATCTAATTTCTCGGCAAATAGTGGGATCCTCATCACTTTGGAGAACACATCAAGATGTGTATGAGTGTGATCTCAAGAGCCTCAGAATTCGCATATTTTTTACTTTTCCAATGCTTGGGCTCGCTCCTCGGCCTTTATCCTTTTCATCCGCTTTTTATGATGCGGAGGATATCCATGCGATTGTCTTCGTCAAGTGCCTGTCGAATAGTTGCAACACAAAGAAATCGTAGAAATTCTTCTTCTTTTCTATGAACTCGGAAGAAGAACTCGTGTGAGCGAACCGCACCCTTGAGTGATCCGAGCTTCCATGCTCTCCATTCTTGTAGACGTTGTTGAATATCCGGGTGCGATGGAGAGTACATGATTACATCATCATCATCATCATCTTCACCCTAACCTCTTGTTTCTCGAATGGGAGGTAGAAGGCCTTGCTCCTCCTTAGAAGCAAAGCAGATCGGATGTGGGCGGAGAGACAATTTTTTCAACAACAGGTTCGATTGTCTCTCGCTTTTTCTCTTGAATGTCTTCCTAACATCCGGGTCTTGATATATCCGCTATCACCATCAACGGATTTCGTGCATAATCATCAATAACCTCGAGATCGCTTCTTCCGAATGTCAGATCTCATCTTCTTTTTTCTCGGGTAGTAGATTTGGCTATCTTTTTCAAGTTCGATTGCACGAACAGTTGTCTCTTCCTTGATGGGAGCAGAGGAATTTCTAGTTCAACATCCACTGGTTCCTCAAAAGTGAACTCTTTTGGATTTTTCTTAGAGATAGTTGCATTTCTCGTCTTGGCAGTCCTCTTCTTCTTAACGACTAGAGAAGAGATTAAAGGTTCCTTCTCAGTCTCTGCTGCAGGGGCAGGAGTCTCGGCTGCTCGGGCAGGTAACTCGGCTGTAGGGTCAGGTGCTTTCTTTTGCTTAGCTGCAGGGGCAGCTTTCTTTGTCTGAGCTGCAGGGGCAACTTTCTTGTTCGGGAGGGGTAGCGATTGTGTCTTCTGGTCACTCGACTTCTCACCGATATCGATTTTCTTCGCATGAGATCTATTCTGGGCACCGGAAGGTTTGCCTCGAACGTCTTTTTGTTCACGTGGAAGGGTTTGTCATGACGTGCAACACCTTTCACTTCCAAAGAAATGGCCAATCACAAGGCCATATCCTAGTGAGCATCCAAAAGACCCACTTCCTTAAAGGTTTTGTTAAGCACATTCTCTGCAGAGTCTGCTGTAGACAAACTCAACCCAATTGACCTTCTTTCCCTGCATGATCGTAGCCATGACGATTAGCTTTTTCTTGGACAGCTGATTGAAGCTTCCAAACTTCATGTCGACACATTTCGAGACGACATCCATTAGTTTGTGATAGTCGTCCTTCGAAACTTCTTGTCACCGAGTAAACCACTTTAGCAAAGACACTCGTGGTTGGCTACTTCCTTCCATGCAAATGTAAACAGTCGACATCGAACAGATATTTCATTCATGCCTTCCAAAGGCAACAAGCATGCTCAACAAGGTCTTTTGCACGATTTTTATGTCCTTGTTGTGGACGGAAGACTTGATTTCTTCGTCCCCGCACCTGCGTTGACATAGAACATAGCTACCTCCTCAAGGTAGGTATGAGAACACTCCATAGTCGAGAAAAGCTTTGAGACCAGGACTTTTCCATTCCATCGAAATCTCTGAAGCACCGGAGTGGATTTGCTTGAGAGCTACACATAATCTAACTTTGGTGCCATTTTCAAAGAATTTTACCGATCGAAAGCTAGAAACTTGCTTGAGAAAACTTAGGGTTTCACAGAGAAAAAACTTTTTGCTTTGCTTGAAGATGAACAGCTTTGTTAAGTGAGAGAAATGCAAACTTCCGTATATAAAGGACATGAAAGGACACATTTCAGATTTTGAAATTTTTGATCAAAATCAATGGCTCGATTAGAACGTCAAAACTCGCATTTAATTCCTCGCATTTAATGCAAAGAACATTTATATCCAATCATATGGCTTCTTTATCGCGGCTTTTTATCGTGACCATAATTATTACGCCGACGCCATCCTTGAAAACATTCCACTCATTTAAAACGACTGTGTTTTTGTCACTTAGCTCATAAATGATTCACTTATATCCAAAGTGACTTAACTCGCTTCTCCTCACATGATGTAACTCAAATTTGCCAAAAACTCGATACCGTTGACTTCCTCGAAAAGGTCGTTTCACTTGGTGATGTGTGAAACTTGCTCTGTTTTTATTTTCTTATCTTCTTTCTCTCACGATTGAGTCTTCGAGTTTCAACTCACCAATTAACCCAAACTCATTCTTGAGTTCTTCAAACCTTGATTCACATAGAGGTTTTGTGAATATATTAGCTAACCGCTTATCGCCTTGAGATGTATTCCAAAGTGATGTCTTTCTTTTCAACATGATCCCTTATAAATTGATATCTAGCATCAATATGCTTTGTTCTTGAATGCAATATAGGATTTTGAGTGATTGAAATAGCACTAGTGTTATCACACATAATTGGAAACTCTTTTCCTCAATCTCATAGTCTATCACCGTTATCTCATCCATAAGACTTGGGCACAATTTGCCCACATCTATGTACTCTTTCACCGTGGGATGTTACTATTGAATTTTGTTTCTTACTAAACCAGAAACCAATCTATTTCCGAACATTTGACATGTACCTTACGAAGTACTCTTCCTATCAACTCTACATCCAACATAGTCCGAGTTTGAGTAACCAATTAGCTTGAACCATAAGCCAACTTCCTGCATCCCTTCAAGTACCTTAGAATTCTCTTAACAAAGTCATGTGGCTCTCCTTTGGTGCGATTGAAATCTTGCACTTACACCTACCGCAAAGGTGATGTCCGGCTCTTTGGCTGTTAAAATAAAGCAATGATCCAATGAGTGCTCTATATCTTTTTTGATCTACATCTTTGCCATCTCGCATCCATGTCCTTCTTGATCAAGTATTCATTGGAATTTTCATAGAAGACTTCTCTTCCATACCAAATTTCTTCATTAAATCTCTCGGTAAATTTTGTCCGACTTATGAAGGTTCCATCATTCAATTGCTTGACTTTAAGTCCTAGGAAGAAAGTCGCTCTCCCATCATGCTTATCTCAAATTTACGTTGCATGAGGTTTGAGAACTTGTCACACAAATCTCTTTTTTGTGGATCCAAAAATGATGTCATCCACATATATTTGAACAAGCAAGATACTTTCTACATCTTGAATTCTCAAGAGTGTTCTATCAACTTTGCCTGTGGTGAATCCATTGTCAATTAGAAATTGAGGGAATGTATCATACCATGCTCTTGGTGCTTGTTTCAATCCATATAATGCTTTCTTGATCTTATATACCTTATCTCCAATAGTTTTCTTCTCAAAACCTGGAGGTCGTTCAACATAGACTTCTTCCTCTAGCAGATCCATTCGAAATGCACTCTTCACATCCATTTGATACACAAGTGAAGTTTTTGTGTGCAAAGATAAGCAAGAAACATCCTTATTGCTTCCAATCTTGCAACAGAGCAAAGGTTTCATCAAAATCTATACCGTCTTCTTGGCAATACCTTTTGGCTACCAATCTTGCTTTGTTTCTTACAAATGATCCTTCCTCATTCATTTTGTTTTTGAAAAGCCATTTTGTGCCAATTACATTTTGATGGGTTGGCCTCTGCACCAATTCCTATACTTTGTTTCTTTCAAACCGATTCACTCTTCTTGCATGGCTTGAATCCAATGTGTGTCATCCAATGCTTGAGACACATGTTTAGGCTCTATTTGGGAAATAAAACAAGTGAACATTGCTTCATGTTGTGCTCTAGATCTAGTTCTTATGCCATCTCTAACATCTCCAATAACTAACTCGGTGGATGGTCTCTCAAAGAATCTTACATCGGGTTGGAGTAAGTCTGCTAGATTCACCATCTCGCAGCTAAGTTGTCTTGAACAGCTCTTTCATCTTTATTCAAAGTAGACTTTCCAGTTGTCTCAAAGATTCACTATCTCATCTTCATCTTCATCCGGTTGCTTGCTCTTTACTTGACTTCAACATAAGGACTCTTCTCAGTATAGTTGGTTGATTCAACTTGCCAGGTAACTCTTCAATGTCTTCTCCATTTACATTAAGTTCATCAAAACCACATGGATAGACTCTTCTATGACCATAGTCCTCTTATTCAAGACTCTATAGGCTTTGCTCTCAAATTTGAGTATCCCAAAAAGATACCTTCATCGACTTTAGCATCAAAAGCCTTCAAATTATATTTGCCATTGTTATTGATGAAACATTTACATCCAAATATCCTTAAATATAAAACATTTGGCTTTCTCCCTGTCCAAATGTCATAGGAGTTTTGGTCGGTTATGCTTTATCATGCATCTATTCTCGAGTATAGCATGTCAGTGTTAATGGCTTCAAAGACAAAATCTCTTAGCAATCCAAACTTCACTAACATGGTCCTTGCAGCTTCCTTGAGAGTTTTGTTTCTTCTTTCACCACTCCATTCTCACAATGGAGTTCTTGCGGTGATAACTCATGAGCAATTCCATTTTCAACACAATCTCGAGTTATTATTCCATTGACAAACTTAGTTCCTCCTGTCGGACCTTATCTTTATAATGGTTTGGCTCTTTTCATTTTGAACTCTTTTCATCACCGAGGTAACTTCTACAAAGTTTCCTTCTTTTTGCACATGAAGATTGTCCATGTATATGTTAAATAGTCATCTACCACCACCAAGGTGTATTTCTTTCCACTTATGTTGGTGGTTCAATCGACCAAATAAATCCATATGCAAATGTAATATTCTTGTTGAAGAAGGACTTGGCTTATCCTTGAATGAAGATTTTATTTGCTTTCCCATCCGCATGCATCACATAAACTTTCTTTCTTGTACACTCGAAGTCCGCAATCCTTCTACAAGATGACTCCTTGCAAGCTTGTTGATTGTCTTGAAATTCGATGACTCATTTCTTTATGCCATATCCAACTTGATTTGGTTGTGCTCTTTGCTAGCAAACAAGTACTTGGTGTAGCAAAGAGACCAATCTACCACATACACATTCTTCTCGTCTTGATCCTTGCAAAGACTATTTCATTTGATTCAACATCTTTGATCCGGCACACTCCCATATTGAATCCAACATTGTAGCCTTTGTCACATAGTTGGCTAATGCTTAACAAGTTGAAGTTGAGGCCTTCAACATAAGCAACATCCGTGATTTCCAATCCATTCTTCTTGATAGATCTTATGCCTTTGAGTTCCCCTAGAGCATCATTTCCTCCAAATATGACTTTTGCACCTCTAATCTCCTTGAATCTTGACAGGTTTTTCTTATTTCTGTCATATATCTGAACAATCACTATCCATGTATCGAGGTTCCTTGGCACTTAGCCGTTCCTTGAACCCGCAATCAAGGAAATCGTATTTAGGTACCCATACTTGCCTGGTCCCGAGGGGTTAGTGCTATAAGATGATCCAACCAACCTATAGCCAAAGGACTTGACTCTAAGTGGTTGCCATCTATCGATGCCATAATCATAGTGCACATTAGCAAATTGCTTGGGGTTTTAGGTTCATACTGATTGTCTCTTTTGTCTGTATGTCTCAGTGTGTGTTTTAGCAATTGCTCTTTTGGGATAGTTGTGATATGTTTGAGCGTAGTGCTTGGGTGCATATGTGTGCTGATAATAGATCTTTTGCCTTTGGAATGACCTTTCTTTGAGTTTTAGGTCCTTGCCATTTAGGCTTGTATTCCATTGGTCTTTCTTTGATGTTTTACATTATTCCAATCAAGATAGTTTGGATAGTTTCTACCATTCCCATCATGTGTGTTTCTCCGATGAAACTTCTGGGTTTTAGGTAGCTCTGTTTGCTTTTCACAGAGTATTTTCGTTTGGAGTTTGTTGAGGAACCCAAATGGATTTCTTCTCGCCTATCCTCTCAAAGATACTCAATCGTCATTTTCCTTTTCCTTTTTATCCAATGCCAGCTTTGTTTGCGATTGTGCTTAGGAGTGAATGTGGGTGCAACATTGGTGTTTTGGATTTTTGAGATGCTTCATTGCTTGAAGATCCTTTTTCCAAAATCACTCTTGGAGTTTGACTGCACAATGGAGTTAAACCCTATGCTTGTCCTATCTCCACATTCTTTTTGACTCATGATAAGATCATCCAATGATTTGGATGCCTTTGTAAATGAGGCAATCACAATTTTGAGTTTTTTCCCCTCTTTTCTATAGCGATTAAGTCTGCTTATTTTTTCTTGCCATTCTCGGCCTTGACTTAGTGTTCTCATCACCGTGTGACTCGTGAGTACTCACTCTTAGTCATCTGTGAGTTTTGGCTTTTAAGTCGGCTTTTTCCTCATTTAGAATTGTGTGTAAGGATTTTATATGTTCAAAATCTTTCATCATTTTACCTAATAAATCATAAAGATCGGGGTGATGAAGTGTGTGTATCACAATCACTATCACTTGAATATGAATTAGATGAGTTAGAGTGGACCTCATCTTCTTGATCTGTTGATCTTGTTCTTTAGCCATAAAGTAGATCATAGTCTCTTCCTTTGAGTCACATGAGTAGTCGACTTCACTACTCTCTCTCGAGTCTTTTGCTTCTTTAGACTTGGTTGTCTCAAAAAGCCTCAACGGCCAACATGGCTTTCTTCTTTTCCTGTCTTCTTTCTCTCAAGACTTTTCTTTCTTTTTCTTCATTCCTATATTTGTTGACTTGTGGATAGGAACAATCAATCGCAATATGTCCTGGTTTCTGCGGTTCCAACACGGTTCTTAGCTCTTTGATCAGCTCTTTTCTGTTTCTTGGGTTATCAACTCTCCGATATTCAACCCTTTGATGCTCGGCTCTCTTGGGTGGCCTATCTTCCTTGACTTGGAAGGAGTTGAATGTCTCCTGGAGGTTTCACCCTTGTTTCTTTAATAGTTCTTATTGAATAACTTGTTGAATCTTTTAACCATTAGGGCAATCTCTCCTCTGCTCCTATGGTTTCCTTGGGTTCACTCTCTTTCCATCCTTGGCTATTAGTGCGATTGTCTTGGGTACAACTGTCTCCTCTTCTCTTTTCTTCTCGGCTTAAACTCATAGGTTTTGAGGTCTGAGAATAGCTCATGGTTAGATGTTCTTGAGAGGTCCATTGAATGTCTCAGGGCCATAGTCTTCATTTCCCATTCAGCTGGGAGGCTTCTTAAGATCTTCATACACATTTCCTTTTGTGTATATTCTTTCCCAAGAGCTGAAAGCTCATTTGTGATTTCAGTGAATCTGGCATCCAACTGATCCATGGTTTCACCTGCAAGCATTTTGAAATTTTCAAATTTTTGAACAGCAACAGACAATTTATTTTCTTTAATTTGTTCTGATCCTTCACAAATTAAAGTCAATTTATTCCAGATTTCTTTTGCAGATTTGCAAGATTTGACTTTATTGAACATTGCTTTGTCCAATGTCTTGTAGAGTATGTCCTTGGCCACATTGTCCAAGTTGTATCTCTTCCTATCTTCATTTGTCCACTCAGTCCTTGGTTTTTCAACCATGGCTGGTCTTGCTTCAAAGAATGACTTTTCTTCTCCTTCAATGCGGCAAATGCTTCTTCTGATCGTGTTCACTTTCGGATTTGCGGTGGCCCATCCTCTATCACAAGCCACATTTCATCGTGTAATGTAGATAGATGAGCCTCGCATACGAATTTTCCAATCATCAAATTCTTCAACCCCGAACATAGGAATGCGCGTCATATTTGCTTCCATGATAATAACTTTGCTTAAAATGAAAGATTTTGAAAATACAAGTGTAATGGCCCGCCTTCCGGATTGACGACTATCTCCACAAACCAACACAAGTATTTCCAACGTGTTTTATCCTCACTCACACGCACCCGGGAGCAGACTTCCTGTGGGTCACCCATCATATACACATTTCCTTTTGTGTATATTCTTTCCCAAGAGCTGAAAGCTCATTTGTGATTTCAGTGAATCGCATCCAAATGATCCATGGTTTCACCTGCAAGCATTTTGAAATTTTCAAATTTTTGAACAAAGCCTGACATAATTTATTTTGTTTAATTTGTTCGATCCTTCACAAATTAAAGTCGATTTATTCCAAATTTCTTTTGCGATTTGAAAGATTTGACTTTATTGAAGATTGATTTGTCCAATGTCTTGTAGAGTATGTCCTTGGCCACATTGTCCAAGTTATATCTTTTCCTATCTTCATTTGTCCACTCGATCCTTGGTTTTTCAACCATGGTTTGGTCTTGCTTCAAAGAAGCAGCTTTTTCTTCTCCTTCAATGGCAAATGCTTTTCTGATCGTGTTCACTTTCGCATTTGCGGTGGCCCATCCTCTATCACAAGCCACATTTCATCGTGTAATGTAGATAGATGAGCATGCATACGAATTTTCCAATCATCAAATTCTTCAACCCGAACATAGGAATGCGCGTCATATTTGCTTCCATGATAATAACTTTGCTTAAAATGAAAGATTTTGAAAATACAAGTGTAATGGCCCGCCTTCCGGATTGACGACTATCTCCACAAACCAACACAAGTATTTCCAACGTGTTTTATCCTCACTCACGCGCACCACGGGAGCGAGCCTTCCCGGGTCACCCATCATATACACATTTCCTTTTGTGTATATTCTTTCCCAAGAGCCGAAAGCTCATTTGTGATTTCAGTGAATCTGCATCCACCGATCCATGGTTTCACTGCAAGCATTTTGAAATTTTCAAATTTTTGAACAAAGACAGACAATTTATTTTGTTTAATTTGTTCTCGATCCTTCACAAATTAAAGTCGATTTATTCCAAATTTCTTTTTCGATTTGAAAGATTTGACTTTATTGAAGATTGATTTGTCCAATGTCTTGTAGAGTATGTCCTGGCCACATTGTCCAAGTTATATCTTTTCCTATCTTCATTTGTCCACTCGGTCCTTGGTTTTTCAACCATGGGTCGGGTCTTGCTTCAAAGAAGCTAGCCTTCTTCTCCTTCAAATGCCCGGTGCTTTTCTGATCGTGTTCACTTTCGATTTGCAGTGCCCATCCTCTATCACAAGCCACATTTCATCGTGTAATGTAGATAGATGAGCATGCATACGAATTTTCCAATCATCAAATTCTTCAACCCCGAACATAGGAATGCGCGTCATATTTGCTTCCATGATAATAACTTTGCTTAAAATGAAAGATTTTGAAAATACAAGTGTAATGGCCCGCCTTCCGGATTGACGACTATCTCCACAAACCAACACAAGTATTTCCAACGTGTTTTATCCTCACTCACGCGCACCGGGAGCAGCGACCTTCCCGGGTCACCCATCATATACACATTTCCTTTTGTGTATATTCTTTCCCAAGAGCCGAAAGCTCATTTGTGATTTCAGTGAATCGGCATCCAACCGATCCATGGTTTCACCTGCGCAAGCATTTTGAAATTTTCAAATTTTTGAACAAAGACAGACAATTTATTTTGTTTAATTTGTTCTCGATCCTTCACAAATTAAAGTCGCTTTATTCCAAATTTCTTTTGCGATTTGAAAGATTTGACTTTATTGAAGATTGATTTGTCCAATGTCTTGTAGAGTATGTCCTTGGCCACATTGTCCAAGTTATATCTTTTCCTATCTTCATTTGTCCACTCGATCCTTGGTTTTTCAACCATGGTGGTCTTGCTTCAAAGAAGCAGCTTCTTCTCCTTCAAATGGCAGCTTTTTTCTTCTGATCGTGTTCACTTTTAGTATTTGCGGTGGCCATCCTCTATCACAAACCACATTTCATCGTGTAATGCGGATAGATGAGCCTCGCATACGAATTTTCCAATCATCAAATTCTTCAACAAAGAACATAGGAATGCGCGTCATATTTGCTTCCATGATAATAACTTTGCTTAAAATGAAAGATTTTGAAAATACAAGTGTAATGGCCCGCCTTCCGATTGACGACTATCTCCACAAACCAACACAAGTCTTTCCAACGTGTTTTGTCCTCACTCACGCACCACTGGGAGCAGCTTTCCCGGGGTCACCCATCATATACACATTTCCTTTTGTGTATATTTTTTCCCAAGAGCCGAAAGCTCATATGTGATTTCAATGAATCTGCATCCAAACATCCATGGTTTCACCTGCAAGCATTTTGAAATTTTCAAATTTTTGAACAAAGAACAGACAAATTTATTTTCTTTAATTTGTTCGATCCTTCACAAATTAAAGTCGAGTTTATTCCAAATTTCTTTTGCAGATTTGCAAGATTTGACTTTATTGAAGATTTTTGTCCAATGTCTTGTAGTATGTCCTTGGCCACATTGTCCAAGTTATATCTTTTCCTATCTTCATTTGTCCACTCGATCCTTGGTTTTCAACCATGGCTGGTCTTGCTTCAAAGCTTCTTCTCCTTCAAATGCGCAAATGCTTTTTACTGCTTCTGATCGTGTTCACTTTCGATTTTGCAGTGGCCCATCCTCTATCACAAGCCACATTTCATCGTGTAATGCATATAGATGAGCCTGCATACGAATTTTCCAATCATCAAATTCTTCAACAAAGTGAACATAGGATTGCGCGTCATATTTGCTTCCATGATAATAACTTTGCTTAAAATGAAAGATTTTGAAAATACAAGTGTAATGGCCCGCCTTCCGGATTGACGACTATCTCCACAAACCAACACAAGTCTTTCCAACGTGTTTTGTCTCACTCACGCGCACCGAGCAGCTTTCCCGAGGGTCACCCATCATATAATTGCTTTCCGGGCCAAGCACACTTAACTTCTCGTGAGTTTTTATATGATGAGCACCGAAAAAGAAGATGCATCTTGTTGATATGAGTAGTACCTATCAAATCTTTTAGGCTCTCCTCAATCGTATAGTCCCATACCTACACGTCTCGAGAATCTCCTCTTTTTTAGGTGTGGGACCGGTTCATTCATGTCCCCTCCGTCTAGAAGCCTTGTTAGGAGCCGCTCCTTGTCCGTGCCTTCTTGCACCGGCTATCACTCCCCGCCTCTTTCGCCCCGGCATCACAAGCCCACTTACTTCCGCTTGGTTCGTCCCGAACCACACCTTACTAGGAGAGGTCCCGCTCGATACCACTTGTAATGTGACCGCCTTCCCGGATCGACGATTGTCCCCACAAACCAACACAAGTCTTTCCAACGCACTTTGTCCTCACTCACGCCAAGCACTCGGGAGCAGCGACTTCCCGGGGTCACCCATTATATAATTGCTGCGGGTCAAGCATGCTTAACTTCGGAGGTTTTATATGATGAGCACCGAAAAAGAAGATGCATCTTGTTGATATGAGTAGTACCTATCAAATCTTTTAGGCTCTCCTCAATTGTATAGTCCTATACCTACACAAAGTCTCGAGAATCTCCTCTTTTTCGGTGTGGGACCGGTTCATTCATGTCCCCTCCTCCTGAAGCCCCGCCAGAGCCGCTCCTTGTCCGTGCCTTCTTGCACCGGTGATCACTCCCGCCTATTCGCCCCCTGGGCATCACAAAAACCTTTTTGAAAAGATAGAGATGTAGTTCAAGAGCTGCCACGGAAGCCTCACTAAACCAACCGCTCACGATACCACTTGTAGGTCCCAAGGGGTGTGGGTAAGGTTTAGAAGGGAGGGTTGAATAAACCTTACCAACTTTTCGATTTTAGTCCTTTTAAAATTACAGTTGACTCAAACAATTTGTTGTCCTTGAGGGACGACTAAGTTGGTTATTCAAATCGTTAGCCACTCAATGCACTCGATAGAGTTTGTTGATAGAATAACTTGGTTGTTTAACCTAAAATTAACTTGGTTGGTTTGGTTTTATCGTGGAAGACTTAACACCCTTTGATTTGTTTTAAGCTTGTTTTAACACTTGATTTTTAGCACTTGGTTATTAATCGGTTGGATAGCAAGTATGATTCTAACAAAGAGATATAAGGTAAGTATGCAAGAAAATAAATATCTTTGGCAAATGACACAAGTATTTTTATACGGGTTCAAGATAGGGTAATTCTTCTAATCCTCTCTTCTCCAACACCTGGAGGAATCCACTAAGTAACATATCGGTTTACAAAGTGGTGAACAATCTAGAGACAACGCTTGATCACACTTTGTTGGCTTCTCTTGCGACTCAGCCTTTCTTCATAGGGCGTTTGCCTTGCTACTTCTTGACTCACTTCTCAAGTTCTTGGATTTGATCACGTAGCCCTCCAACAAACTTGATCTTTGGATCGACCTTGAACCTTCCTAAAATCCTCCTTGGAAAGTAGACCCCTTTTAACTCTTCAAAAGTTTCATCTTCAACAGATTTGAAGTTGTCTTTCCTTCACAAACTTGTGTTGGATCGATTTCCTTCGAGTTTCAGCTTGAGGATTTTCTTGAATGTACTTAAGAATATTGCGGGTTAAATGCTTAAATAATGCTTTCTTGTTTGTGGTTCAGGTGAACTTTTCTCAATAAATTCCTCGGCCTTTTATAGTGCACTTTTGAAATTTTCCGTTGAAGAGATATGCTAATTTCAAAAGTCATTTGTGTTCGTTGGCTTGTCTTGTTTGTAGTCCTTGATGTTGACATTTCCTCGTATTAAATGTCTTGCAGCATTGTAGATTTTTCTGACACACAGTGCAGTGTTTCCCATTGGTTTATTCCTTTTGCACAAAACTGCGACCAACACTTTACACCTAACAGCTTTGACATGTTACTATTCTGAGTAACATTCTTGACTTTAATCAATGGATCTAAGTCAGTTGCCTTGACTAGACTGTTTTCTTTACCCCAGATGACTTGAGTCCGCTTCCAGTCATTGGATGACTCAACTGTCACTTCAACTTTGAGACTTGGCTTCTTGAGATAACTTGGCGACACTTCTTATAGTTGTTTCAAGGTGACACACCTTGATCGAGTTCTGACTTTCTTCTTGGCCATACTCACCGTGACAAATAGCGAGTCTTCAATCCAGTTCAAGTTGACTTCTTGTATTCCTTGGCATAGCTGACTTGACTCAGCTTTTCCAGCCCTATCTATTATAATACAAATTATAAGGAAAATGGGTGCCAACTTCCTAGTTTAAGTTTTACGTGATATCATCAAAATCTACTTAATAAATTTCCTAACAAGTTTCAACACCTTTACCAAGTCTCAACCTCCGTTGGTCTTCAATACCCCAACGGTCTCTTCTACTGCTGGGGCCTTGACAAGAATCCCTTCGACAGTCTCACTGTCTTAGGGTCTTTTGTTCTCCTTCGATGACAGACTCGCCTTGTCTTAAGGTATTGGACATTGGCATCCAAAGGAGTCTCAACCCCTTGGATTGCACTTTTAGAGCCCAGAGTGTTAACTCCGAGGGCTTCACCATCCTTTGCCTCAACTGTGATAGCAGTGTCATCGGCCTTCAAAGCAGTAGACATTTCAGCTGAGACAAACTCAACTGTCCGAGCTTCGTCAATGTCACTCTGTTGTTTTTCAAGTTCTTTCTCACCTTCGTCTCCTAACACCATTGATGTGTATCCCACAAAGAACCTCCAACCCGGTTGTGGTGTGTAGAGTTTCCCCCTCGGTGACACACCAACCGAGTGAATAAGAGTGGGGCCACTGCCCCGGAGACGCGGCTTTGTCCGTTGAGTGTTTAGCCGTCGGGCAGGTGTGAGAACACCTTCTTCAGGGGTTGGCTTAGCTTGGGTGCCCAAATTCCCATCTTCTTCGCCATCACCCGGAGCCATTTTCTCGACAGACGGGGGCGTGGCTGCAACAATGTCCATCGCAATTTGTTGTGCCACTTCCAAAGGATCGATTGCGAGAAGAGTTTAGGAAGACTCTCCGACCTTCTAGTAAGCTTTTCTCGTGCATGGCTTTGATTCTGCAAGGCTTGCCGCAATTCCAACTTCTCACCAGTAGCAGCAGGATCCATGTCTTCATCATTGTCTCGAGAACCGATCAAGATGCTCGTGAGTATGCTCTAGAGAGCCTCGTAAATGCACACATCTTGGATTTCTCCAACGCTCAAAGCTTGCTCGGTAGCTCTCTCCTTTTCTTCCTCTTTGAGAATGCGAAGGATGTCTAAGCAGCGGTTTTTCTTCATTTAGGGCGAGTGGACATCATTTACGCAGAGGAATCGGAGAAGCTCTTCTTCTTCTTCAATGAACTCAAGGCGAGTGAACTGTACCCTTGAGTGATCCAACTTCCATGATCTCCACTCTCTTAAGCGTCTTTGAATATCTGGATAAACTGGAGAATACATGATCAGATCATCATCATCGCTCATTTTCATCTTCACCTCCGAGTTTCGGAATGGGAGGAAAGAGACCTTACTCTTCCTCAAATGTAGCAACATCGATTATAGGAGGGAGACAACTCTTTCAACTTCGAGGTTCATTGTCTTGGCCGCTTCACTTTCCTCAAATTGTCTTCCTTGCAGTGGGTCTTGGCAGTCTCTCTTGACCATCATCAAGACTACATCAATTCATCAACAATTTCAGAGATCGCTCTTCTTGATCACCAGCCATCTCGGTTTCTTTATCCAAATGAGTACCGATTTAGCGGTCTTTTCAAGATCGATTGCTTGAACATCCGTCTCTTCTTAGGGCAAACCAAAGGAACTTCCGGTTCTATCTCGGCAGATTCATCAGTAGGGATTTGGAAACTCTTCTTAGAGGTAGTCGCTTCCTTGACTTGGCGGTCCTCTTCTTCTTTACGATAGGGGAGGGAATATGGTGTTTCTCCTCTATCTCTCGGTGGGGCGGAAGTCTCGGCTACGTGGGCGGTGACTTGGCGCATGCATGGGCGGAGCTTTGGACTTGGTTGCGGGAGCAGGGTGCTTTCTTGGGCTTGGGCTGCAGGGGCGGGAGCGAGGTTTGGATACCGCAACTCTCTTCTTTGGTGGAGGAGTCTTAGCCGCATCTTTCGGGATCACCGATTCCCCTCACCGTATCGCCTTTCGGCGTGGGCCTTCGTCTATGCACGGAGAGAGTTGCCGGAACATCTTCTTATCAACATGGAAAGGCTTTCCATGACGAAGAGCAATACCCTTTACTTCCATAAGATGGCCAATTACAAGGCCATAGCCCAACGAGCATCCAAAGGATCCATCCTCCTTAAAGGTCTTGTTCAAGACATTCTCGCGAGTCCATTGTCTGCAAACTCAAAGACAATTAACCTTCTTTCCTTGCATGATCGCAGCCATCAGGATCAGCTTAGTTTTGGACAGCTGGTTGAAGCTTCCAAATTTCATGTCAACGCATTTCGAGACGACATCCATCATCTTGTGATAATCGTCCCTTCAAGGAATCCTTCTTGGCGTATAGACCACTTTTGCAAAAAGACACTCGGGCATGGCAATTTCTTTCCAAGTCGTAGCCAAGTCTACATCCGCCTCATAGATGTCCTTCAAGCCCTCCGCAGTAACAAAAAAAGCGATGCTTTCGGCAAAGGTCTTTTGCGGTCGGTTTGATGACCTTGCTGTGGATGGAAGATTTGATTTCGTCGTCCTGTACTTCTGCATTTACATAAAACATGGCGACCTCCTCGAGGTACGTATGAGAGTATTCCATTGTCAAAAAGTCCTTCAGGCCGGACTTCTCCAACATCTCCGCTATCTTCTTGACTAGGGTCTCATCGACACCTGCTTGATCATTCCATCAAAATCCACCAAGCACCAGTGTGGGTTTGCTTAGAGAGTTTCATGAAATCATATTTTGGGGCCATTTACTGATTTTTTACCGATTAAAGTACGAAAAACTTGCTTGAGAAAGACTAGGGTTCGCACAATGTTTCGAGAGAAATGTGAAGTTACGTATATAAGGGACGTGAAAGGACATATTTTGGATTTTGAAATTTTGATCAAAATCAACGTCTAAGATTAACGTCAAAACCACATTTAATTCCCACATTAAATGCGTGAGATTTATATCCAATCATATGGCTTATTGTGCGACTTTTTATCATGGATCGTCATTATTATTACGCGACGTCATCCTTAAAAATATTCTCGCTCAATTAAAACAACTACGTTTTTGTCACTTAGATCATAAATGATTGAGCTTATATCCAAAGTGACTTAACTCTGCTTCTCTCTTCTCATGAATTAACTCAAATTTGTCACCTAACTTGATATCTGATTGACTTCCCGATAAGGTTGTTTCACTTGGGCAAATGTGAGACTTGCTCGCTTTCATTTTCTCATCTTCTTCCTCTCATTGATTGAGTCTCTCGAGTTTCAACTCACTCAATTAACCCTAACTCATTCTTGAGCTCTTGATTCACATAGAGGCTTTGTGAATATATCACCTCTAATCTTTGTTTATCAATTGAGATGTATTCCAAGGTGATATCTTTATTTTCAACATGATATCTTATGAAATGATATCGACATCAATGTGCTTTGTTCTTGAATGCAACACAGATTCTAAGTGATTGCAATAGCACTAGTGTTATAACACATAATTGGAATTTCTCTTTCTTCAATATCATAATCTCTCTCGGTTGTTGTCTCATCCATAAGACTTGGGCACAACAACTATCCGCAACTATGTACTCTGCGCTCACCGGATGTGGAAATTAAATTTTGTTTCTTCAACCAAAAACTAATCTATTTCAAGCATTTGACATGTACACGAGGTACTCTTCCGTCAACTCTACATCCAAGATACCGAGTCCAGTAACCATCGGCTTGAATCCACCTTCTTTTGGATACCATAATCCCACTTCCTGGCATCCCTTCAAATATCTTAGGATTCTCTTAGCTGCATCATGTGGCTCTCCTTTGGTGCAGATTGAAATCTTGCACATACACCTACTTTACAAAGGTGATGTTTGGCTGTTTTTTGTTAGATAGAGCAATGATCCAATGAGTGCTCTATATCCGGTTCGATCAACACTTTGCCATCCGCATCCATGTCCATCTTGATCAAGTATTCATTGGAATTTTCACAAAGACTTCTCTTCCATACCTAATTTCTTCATCAAATCTCTCGTATATTTTGTTTGACTTATGAAGGTTCCATCCTTCATTTGCTTGACTTGAAGTCCTAGGAAGAAAGTCAACTCTCCCATCATGCTCATCTCAAATTTACCTTGCATGAGGTTTGAGAACTTGTCACAAAGCTCTTTATTTGTGAAACCAAAATGATGTCATCCACATATATTTGAGCAAGCAAAGTATACTCTCTCCATCTTGAATTCTCAAGAGTGTTCTATCAACTTTGCCTTTGCACTACAAGAGTGCTAATACACAACGGATATAATCATTGTGTATTACAATAATCGATCGTTATGTCGTAGATGGTGTTGTAAAAAGTCCGCTCAATGACAAATGTTTGAATCATTGTCGTTAATAGTAAGACAACGGTTATAATCCGTTGCCATTGAGTGGACTTTTTTACAATACCATCTACGACAACGATCGATTATTGTAATACACAACAAATTATATCCGTTGTATTTTGAAGTATTACAACAGTTTTACAAGCCATAATAACAATTGTAATTTTGGACGCATCTAATGCATTTTCTATTTGGTGTCTATTAGTTTTTCACCGTGTGGTAATATAACTTTTAATTTCATATAATGCAAAAAACAAAACACAATACAAGAAAACAACATATAACTAATTAAAACAAAACATGACATCCAAGTGATTGTATCTAGTACATGTATGTAAATGTTTAATAAAATAATATCCAAAGATTTTTACGAAACGTATCTAACAAGTATTTAACAAAATGTCTAACAAGTGTTTAACAAAACGTCTAACAAGTGTTCTCAAAGCTACACTAATTCTTTCATTAAGGGGGTTGCAAAACACTCCAATATCATGCTCACATAATTGAAGTTCATGCCTACAAATAAGAAGTATATATATCAATTTACATTAAAATCGGATTCACTATGAAATTTTGCATAAAATTATGAACAAAATACCTATTCACTCATGTATATGGTCTTGGACGCATTCTGCCCACTCCGATCGTTGATATGGTTTGATCTTCATATTGTGCTTGCCTCGGGAAACAATGTTCCAAGTAGTGCTTAAGAGATGAATCAAGAGTAGCAAAGAAAGACATAGAAGAAATAATGTCGAGGATTAATTATGTACGGAGCTTATGTCCTATCATGTTTTCTAATAATATCATGTTGAACCACTCTACCCTCAAACATACAAAATTTAAAATATCTGCTAATAATACAATCTCTTCACATTATGCACTCAAAAGGTCAACTTTTCAATGGATAAATATTCAAAGTTAATTATTTGGCTATGAGATTAAAAAATGAATTTTGAAAAAGTAATCAATCAAAATATACATATATCTTGGAGTAACATTGAAATAAAGAAGCGGGTCTAGTCATCACTCATCGAGTCCCTACCCAAACTATATATATGAACACTTGAAAACTTGTAGACATCGAACTAAAGATATATCGGATCTAGAAAAAGAAAAAGGTTCATCCCTAAAACTCTAGAAATAGAAGTATGATCAACCTCAAAAATTCATAATCAAAATATAAAGATCATTGCATATGAATTGACAAGTGGTTGCTTCTATAAAAAAAAAAAGAATAAACAATATAAGGGTATTTTTAAAAGAGTAAGTCAAATAATTAGCCAAAAAAAGAACATTATTTACGATGTCCAAGCGAAAAAGGTTTAAAATGTCACAATCATAGGGGCCATTAGACAAGTTTGATATCATCAAATACAAATGATAAGGACTTAAAAGAAGAGAATAGTTCTAAAATAATAGCAAAAGTAATTTCAAAGCTCATAGATCTCCTACACTCTTATATGAATAAACTACCAAATTATAACCAATCGACAAAAAGTTGGTTTATGTATCTTTTGAAACCACATATGCCAAGCACAAAGATCAATGCAAAACTCGAACTAACTCTTAACCCAACAAAACAAAGATCTCAACAATCTCCGGTGGTTACCTAGAAGGAAGTCTTGCTTGAGGAACAAAGGGAGTATAAGATGTCTCACACTAATTCCACATATTTTGTTTCATCAGTTATGCTCGTCCTCAATTAAACTAGCGCATTGTGAACCATGGAATCTGTTGCTTGCATAACGTAAACTCCATTTCCACTTGTGTTGATTCCAAGTAAGCTTCTCATTACTTTCCAAGCATCAAATAAATTTCTATCAAAAGTATGTATGATTTTCCATTAGGAAGAACTAAAGGAAACCAACAAAGTGATACCAAAGGACAATTTTGAAACTTATTGATGTACCTTTTAGGATTGAGCGGTCATATGTTCTTGACCTAAGAGCACCATAAAAGTCCAATGTTGCCACATAGACAAAACAGAAATGAGGAGAAAAAACGTGAAAACATATGCATAAGGATATACATGTGGCTTCACTTTTACGTTAGTTTATTTTCTTATAGTATTCTTTGCTTGTTTTTGTTGTTGGAGTATAAACTTTTTATTAAGTCATTTTCACAAATATATATTTTTATACCTAACTTTCCATGTTACGAGTTACATTTATATAGAACCGAAACCAAACATCTTGTACAAGGATTTGTTACAAGTTATTTGCGCTTTTGTACAAAAAGTTGCCACAAACGTTAACACCACAGGGGTCCAAAGTTAAGAGCAATGATCACCCCGACATTCATGGCGGAGCAATGACCATAGTCATCTACAAATCGATATTTAGAAAAACTTAGACGCCGTAGATCATCCTAAACTCCAAAAATTTCTTTTGCAAAGACTTCTAAACAATCATATCATATGCATCTTTTGCTACGACGAATCCGATAAAATGGCATATGAAGCAAATTAGATTTAGAAAATCATTATACAAGAAATATAATAAAAAGCATAACCTAATTAAGAAAAACATGTATCTCAACCTCTTCAATTGCCCAAATAATAATTCGTAATCTAGGATATTTAAGTGCATATACCAAACTAATGCTTACGAAAGACAAACATGATGGTACCTTGATTAGGAAATTTGCTAACAATGCTGACAACCTCATCTCTTGTTTTGCCATCTTTCTCATACATTATCTGAACAATGTTTACAATGTCATCTTGAGTGGGTTGCTGCACAAGAGAATTTATCCTAAGAGCCAAATGCATCGTGGTCATTAATTAGCCAAATGCATCGGGATACAACGTATAAAGATAAGTAAAATATAAAACCCTCTTATATATAACTCCAATTCCAATCACACAAACTTATACAGTCCCTTATTTCAAATATTTTTTTTCCTTAGGATGCAACTGCAAGAGGCAAAGAAGAAGAAGGTAAAGAAAGGGTGGATCATAGTCCAAGTTCGATTAGCGAAATCCATAATGAAAATCAAGATTATCTTTGCATTTCACGGGTATGTCATCCTAATTTCATACTTACATAGCCCCCTATTTCGGGCTTCTCAAGAAAGCTCGTGATATTTATGGCTACCAAACTAGTGGTTCCATAATTCTACCATGTTCGATCGAGGATTTTCTTTGGCGGATAAAAGGTGCTAAAAAAACCATTTCTACCGAAAAAACCACATGGCCATTACAGCTTTATCTTTTCACCATTGTTAAACATAAATAATGTATGTTATATATATATATATGTTAGCTTCCTTGATTTTTCATTTACCGGATGCACACTCTACAAAGTGTAACTGCAGTTGACTTGTGCATATCTCTAAGTGAATCGATTTTTCCTCAAGTACATATTAGATCTATTTCCTTAATTCAAGTCTTACAATCATATAGTTTTTTGCAAAAGGATTTTTTTCTTTTTCCAAGAGACCTAGAAATCAAATTCATACCCATAACTAGTAATATATTCATCATCACATTACAAAGCATCTGCAATGATTCAATTCAGTTCAACTAACATAATTAAATTACCACGCAATCGATGAAGCCATACTATTTCCTTATCGGTAACTACCCAAATAATTGTGAAAAATTCCAAAACTCGGACATCAAACCACAAAACACATTCCAAATCGACAAAAAGATTCAAAAAAATTTAGGGTTTTAAAAGATTTGGGGATTTTAGTGGATGGGAAAAACTCACCAACAAATCACGCCGAGATATGATGCGGCGGCGAGCTCTTATTCACGGTGGTGGACGGCGGTGGACGGTCTTCTCTTCTCGTTCAGACTAGGGTCGTTCTCTGTTCTTCTCGGCCTTGACCTTTCTCGTTTCTCTTTTTGTTTATTAAGTTGTTTGAGTTTCTTAAGTTGCTAATACATAATTTTTAGATTGTGTGTTGCTTGATTAAGTTGTTAATACTCAACTTAAAGTTCTTTGGTTTTTTATTTATATTTATGTTTAAGTTGCTAAAGTAAAAAGTCTAACTTTAAAATTGCTAGTTATATTTTTAGAGTTATGTTTAAGTTGCTAAACCAAAAGGTTTAACCAATAAAGATTTGATAAAAAAATTATTTACAACTTACAACACTTTTAGAATTATGCTAAAGTTGCTAAAATAAAATTGATAAGTTAACTAAATTAAAGTGATAGTTATACCATAAGATAAAAAATTGATAACAAAATAAAAATTAAAACTTCCAAAGACTTTTAGAATTATGCTAAAGTTGCTAAAATAAAATTGATAAACTAACTAAAAGTGCTACTTATACCATTAATACAAATAATAAATAAGGACATGAAAAATGCATATCGACTCTAGGTTTATAATCATTGTTAAAATTATTGTCTTTAAGAAAAAAATGATGCTAATTACAATGGTGTAACCAACCGTTGTGAAAAGGGCGAATAAATTTTGTCTTTTGAAAAGATTAGGCACTAATTGACAACGGATTACAAAAACATTGTCGAAGACCCGAAAACGTATTGTCGACAAATAAAAAGAGCGCTAATAGACAACGCTTCAATAAAGTATTGTCTTAGGCTCGAGTGAACTCTTGTCGTTAACAAAAAATCCGCTCATTCACAACGATTTAACGAAAATCCATTGTGAATGCTTATAAGACAACGGCTAAGCTAAAATCCGTTGTCTTTGGGGTGTTGTTGTTGAGCATTTTTCTTGTAGTGTTGGTGAATCCATTGTCGGTTAGAAATTGAGATAATGTATCATATCATGCTCTTGGTGCTTGTTTCAATCCATATAATACTTTCTTGAGCTTGTATACTTTATCTCCAATAGTTTTACGCTCAAACCGAAGGTTGTTCAACATAGACTTCTTCCTCAAAATGCGGACCATTCATAAATGCACTCTTCACATCCATTTGATACACAAAGTGAAGTTCTTATGTGCAAGATAAGCAAGAAACATCCTTATTGTTTCCAATCTTGCAACAGAGCAAAGGTTTCATCAAAATTTATGCCCTCTTCTTGGCAATACCCTTTGGCTACCAATCTTGCTTTGTTTCTTACAATGCATCCTTTCTCATTCATCTTGTTTTTAAACCCATTTTGTGCCAATAACATTTTGATGGGTTGGCCTCTGCACTAATTCTCATACTTTGTTTTTTCAAACTGATTGACTCTTCTTGCATGGCTTGCATCCAATGTGTGTCATCCAATGCTTGAGACACATAAAACAAGTGAACATAGCTTCATGTTGTGCTTTAGATCTGGTTCTTATGCCATCTCTAACATATCCAATGACTAACTCGTGGATGGTCTCGGCCATCTCATAGTAGGTTGGAGTAAGTGCGGTGGATTTAGCCGCCTCTCGCTAAGTTGTCTTGAACAACTCTTTCATTTTCATTCAAATATAGACTTTCCGATTGTCTTTGAGATTCAAATATCTCATCTTCATCCTGGTTTGAGTACTCCTACTTGACTTCAACATAAGGACTCTTACGTATAGTTGGCTAATTGACTTATCGATTAACTCTTCAATGTCTTCTCCATTTACATTAGGTTCATCAAAGACCACATGGATAGACTCTTCGTAACCATAGTCCTCTTGTTCAACACTCTATAGGCTTTACTCTCACCAGTATCCCAAGAAGATACCTTCCTCAACTTTAGCATCAAAAGCCTTTAAATTTTCTTTGCCATTGTTATGGGTGAAACATTTACATCCAAATATCCTGAAATATCCAACATTTGGCTTTCTCCTGTCCACATCTCATAGGGAGTCTTGGTCAATTGCATGTTGATCATGCATCTATATTGAGTATAGCATGTTGTGTTAATGGCTTCAAAGACAAAATCTCTTAGGCAATCGACAAGCTAACATGGTCCTTGCGGCTTCCTTGAGGTTCTATTCCTTCTTTCAGCCACTCCATTCGATGTGGAGTTCTTGCGGTGATAACTCATGAGCAATTCCATTTTCAACACAATCTTGAGTTATTATCCATTGACAAACTCGGTTCCTCTGTCCAGTCTTATTTTTATAATCGTTTGGCTCTTTTCATTTTGAACTATTTTCATCACCGAGGTAACTTCGCAAAGTTTCCTTCTTTTTACACATAAAGATTGCCCATGTATATATTGAATAGTCATCCACCACCACTAAGGTGTATTTCTTTCCACTTATGTTGGTGGCTCAATTTGGACCAAATAAATCCATATGCAACAGGATGTAATATCCTTGTTGAAGAAGGACTTGACTTATCCTTGAATGAAGACTTTATTTGCTTTCCCATCCGCATGCATCACATATACTTTCTTTCTTGTACACTGAGTCCGCAATCCTTCTACAAGATGACTCCTTGCAAGCTTGTTGATTGTCTTGAGATTGTGACTGACTTCTTGTGCCACGTGCCCAACTTGATTCATTCGGTTGTGCTCTTTGCTATGAGACAAGTGCTTGGTGTAGTAGTAGACCAATCTACCACATACATATTCTTCATGCGTGATCCTTGCGGAATATTTCATTTGATTCAAGATCTTTGATCGGGCACACTCCCATGTTGAATCCAACATTATAGCCTTTATCACGAGTTGGCTAATGCTTAACAAGTTGAAGTTGAGGCCTTCAACATAAACAACATCTGTGATTTCCAATCCACTCTTCTTGATAGATCATGTGCCTTTGATTTCCCCTAGAGCTTCATTTCCTCCAAATATGTCTTTTGCACCTCTAATCTCCTTGAATCTTGACAGATTTTTCTTGTTTCTGTCATATATGGAACAAGCACTACCAGGTTCCTTGGCACTCGGCTATTCCTTGAACCCGCAATCAAGGAAATCGATTTTTAGGTACCCATACTTTCCTGGGTCATGAGGGTTAGTGCTATAAGATGATCCAACCAACCTCTAGCCAAAAGACTTGACTCTAAGAGGTTGCCATCTATCGATGCCATAATCATAGTGCACATTAGCAAATTGCTTGGGGTTTTAGGTTCATACAAATTGTCTCTTTTGTTTGTATGCCCATTTTTGTGTTTTAGCAATTGCTTTCTTGGGATAGTTGTAGGTCCCAAGGGGTGTAAGTGTAAGGTTTAGAAGGGGGTTGAATAAACCTTACCAAATTTTCGATTTAGTCTTTTTAAATCTCTGAGTTCTACACAAATTGTGTCCTTGATGGACAATCGAATTAGTCACTCAAGAGAGTTAATCTCTTAATGACTCAATTGAAATAATTAATGGAGTAACTCACCGTTGGCTATAATTTGACTCAACTGTGGTTTTGTTTTCAGGAAGACTTAACACCCTTACGTTTAATTAAGCAAGATTTTAGAGCTTGATTTAGTACTTATAAATTATCAAATGGATAGCAAATTTATCGTGAGATATAAGCGATTAAAAGTGCGAGAATTTAAATCTTTGAAATGTAAATGACACAATAAATTTTTATAGAGGTTCAAGATGGGGTAATTCTTCTACTCCTCTCTTCTCCAACTCCCCCGGAGGAATCCACTAGGTAATGATCGGTTTACAAAGTGGTAGCAGTCGGATACAAGTCTTGATCACAACAACCGACTTGATCCTTTGGGACTCGATCAGAGACGCCTTGATCACTCGGTTGGCTTCTCGTGCGACTCGGCTTTTCTTCGCAGGCAGCTGCTTTGCTACTACTGACTCACTTGCTCAAGCACTTTGGAGTTGATCACGAAGCCCTCCAAAAGCTTAAGACTTGGTTCGACCAACCTTTCTACAATCCTTCCGGAATGTAGACCCATTGTTTTCATATTTTCCTCTTCAACTGATTGAAGTTCTCTTTCCTTCACGGGTAAGTGTTGGATTGATGTACTTGAAATGTAGGCTTGAGGATTGAGAATGTTTCGATTTTGATAAGCTTGTATATCTCACGTGTGTGTCATTCATCATCCTTCTCAAACAAACTCCTCGGCCTTTATAGTGAACTTTCAAAAATTTGCCCGTTGAAGAGATAGGCTCATTTTTGAAAGTCACTTTGCGATCGTTGGCTTGCGTTCTTGGAATTGCCATTTCCTCGTATGAATTGTTTTATCACCTTTTTCGAGTTCGACACGGTGTAGTGCTTCCCATTGGTTCATTCCTTTTGCACGCTTCTCGGGATGAGCACTCCAAGAAAGGTGGTATGGAGATATTACTTGTTTAAGTAAATCTCTTGATTTACGTACAACGGTTCTTTTCGATTATCTCGACTTGACTGCATTTCCTTGCTTTCCCCCCCAGGTGACTTAAGTCGACTTCCAATCATGGATGACTCTTCTCACTTGACTTGAGACTTGGCCTGCTCTTTAGTTGACTTGGTGATGTTCCACTCACCTGCATCTCACCGCTTCTTGATCGAGTTCTGTCTACTCTTCTTTGCCGTGCTCAATATGTCTCTCACCAGAGTTTTCCTTCAAGTCTTGATTGTCTTCTTGCATGTTAGGGCGTAGGCGACTTAACTCGGCTTGGCCACTCTAATTGTTACAATACATTTTACACAAGGATTGGGTGCCAACTTTCTATTCTAAGTTTTACATGGCATTCATCAAAATCTAAACAATAAAATTCCTAACAATTTCCCCCTTTTTGATGATGCCAAAACTTAAATTATTCAAAGATGCAAACAAATGATGATACATCTGAGATAGTGTATTGACATAGAATGTATCTTGAGAATCAATTCTTTTTATTGATCATATCATTCTTGTTCCTCAACACAATCATTTACAAGGTGTATCGAGCATATAATTGTCTTCACAAAAATTAAAGAATTTATATCTTTATTACGGAAGACTTACATTGTATGTATTTACATAATAAAGTACACGAAGGGGTGGACAGACAACACTTCATCTTCTTCGTTGTCTCCTTCTTTTCGTCTTGATCGACATCTTCTTCTCTTCTTCTCTTCTTCTTCGTCATCATCACCGCCTTCTTTTTCTTCTCATATGTTTTTCTTGCAGACTTCATCTATTCTTATTCTTTCCCCGTCTCTCCCGCCATAGCCGAGTTTTTGTCTCTTGTTTTCTTCTTCTATTCTTTTTGCATATTCAGCGTTAGTTTTAGCCACTCGCAAATTTGCCACTTGGTCAAGCCCACCCCCGTGATAGATCCTCCTTTCTTCCCCTCGATCTACGTATTCAATGTTCTTGGGCGAGAGGCCTAGGTCAAGCTTCTTCCTCCATCGCCGCTTCTTCCTCTACCTGCGGCGTATCTTTGTCTTTGAGTCTTCTTTCTTTCCAAAGTGCCAAGCGGAGTGACCAGCAGAGTGATTTGTCGGTTGTCTGTTGCTGTCGCCTTCTTCACATAATGTGAGACCTTTTTCCCGATCTGTCCCAAGCTTGAGCCATGGACATATTTGCAAAGTATCCCCGTTTCGAGCGTTTTGAATTCATCGATTGAACGTGGCTCTGTCCCGACATCCGAGATGGCATAGGTATCTCTGTCAACCGGAATGCCTCCATGTTCTTTCAAGATGTTCATCACCCTGGCATCCATTCTTCCTTCCACTTCCTTCATCCCTGCTTCAATTGATTTTCTCTTCTCGGCCATAGATACAAAGCTGAGAGTGTTGGAGTGGCGAGTCACCGGGAGTTTGCCGCTTATAATGTCACCGTGATGTGGACCTTGTTGGGGGTTTGTGCAATCATCAATGTCACATCTGCTGATCCTTCCCCCTCAACATGTTTTCCTTTCTTCTCGTTTCAAGACTTCCTCGATTTTCCCGACTCATTTGCTCCTTTCTTTTCGGCTTGATTTTGTCTTTGCTTTAAGGTATTCCTCTTCCCCTTTTTGGCATCATCAAAGGATAGAGGAACCCGGAACATCTTTGGCAAGCATGAAGTCGAGTCTTCGATGGTTGAGTTCTGCTTCAAGTCATTGCGTTGTATGCGGACGGAATTGATCTAGTAGCGTTGGATTCTGCAAATCGGCTTCATCTCGGCCATGAGAAGGCTTGAATTTTCTTGTCATGTGTTCTTCCAAACGCCTTGTAGATCATGTGTATGTTGTTCACGCAGCGGGGCTTGATCTCGGCAGTGTGAGCTTCATGCATATGCTCAATGTGCTCTCTCGACTTTGTCTTTGCATCGGTATTTTCGACTCTCCACACCCAAAGACTTATTGAACAATTGTCCGAAGTATCTCACTGTTCCACACGCATTGTTTCTTCTTGTTGTCACCATTCCTTATCCGAATCATTATGCCTCTTAAATCAATTGTAAGGGTGGCATCTCTCGTTGTCCAATCGCATGTCCAAAGAGGCTGATGCCTCTCCATCCTTTCAATATCGGAAAGAGTGCCTTGAACACTTCTCGAGCTTCACCGATTCTTCATTGCGGTGATGGCCATACAACATCGAAGTCATAATTATTTGGAACAATGGTGTCTGTTGGAAGAACAGAGCTGTTTGTAATAGCGTGCTTGTTCGTTTCGATTCTTCGTGGAGTTCGTATCTCCGGTGAGAAAGGGAAAGATTCTACAAAAGAATCATCACCGCCAACCGATCTGTTCGATGATGAGCGGTGCGCGTGAAGTTTTTTTTGGGAATCGATCTGCTGCGGCTTGAGGAGCCTTGTGCGATGTCATTTGTTGTTCACCGGGTTACTCGTTGTGGAGTAGACCCGGGCCGAGAGCCTGGTTGTCTTAACGACCGTTGGTCTCACCGATTTCTCCATTTCGATGATCGGTCCTCGGCCTTGCTCGAGCGTCATCGGACGATGATGAGATTTCCATAGGTGGCTCATCATCAAAATTAAAGGTTTGACGAGTAGTTTTGGGATCGAGACTTGCTCGTGCTTGGAACATCCGCAGTGAGTCTTTTGGATTTGTCATGGGGATGACTCGGCCTTCTTCTTCGCCTTCCGATCCCGGAAAAGTGACATCGGGGTTGTCCTGGGAATCATGAAGTGCGCCGATCTCCCTTCTCATATGGGTCGATGATACCAGGAGGGATGTTCTCTACTTGATTGGTTTTACCAGGGAAGTCTCAACCTCCGTGGGCCTTCATTTCCTCCGGCGGTCTCTCTTCTTTGCGAGGCCTGCTCTCCCTTTCGGCATGTCGGTGTCTTAAGGTCTTCTACAATGGCATCCATTGGAGTCTCAACCCCATGGATTGCACTTTCTTCGCCCCAGAGTGTTCACTCCCGGTACATTCCTTCCTCAGGCCTCGATCGCATCGCGAAGATCATTAGCCTTCGAGCGGTTGGCACCTCAGTGAGACAGTCTCAATCGCTATCGAGCTTCGTTGATGGCAACTTGCTTTGTTCTTCTTGCGTTTGAATTGTCCCTACTCCGCCTCCCGCATTCTTTGTGGAGTCATCTGCTGCAGCATCCTCCGACCTTGCTGCAGCGTGGAGGGAGTTTCCCCTCGGGGCGCTCCAGTGAGTGACTTGGAATGGGGTCACTCGTCTCCAAACTCCCGGGCTGTTTCGATTGATTGTTCAGTTGGGGCGGTGGTAGCACACCTTCAATAGGGGTTGGCTCGACTGGGGTCCCCACTATCCCGGTTTCATCGCCGATTTCCTTATTGCCTTCTTTCGTGAGTGAGTGGGAAGTGGTAGCGGCAACAACGGTGGCTATTTGCTTGAACCACTCCCATTGGATCGATTTCAGTGTGTGATCGGAGGACTCTCCTGGTCCCTCCATTAATATTTGCTCGTGAAGGATTCTTGATTCGGTGCAATGCTTTGCTTTGCATTTGCAACTCTTTTGTGGCGGCGGCATTCTGCGGTTCCTCGTCACTATCGGAGAAGACATCAAGGAGAGGATGTGTGTCTTACGTGGTGCCGAGATAGGGCGGATCTTGCCTTCTCTCGTGCTTCGGCTTCTTGACTTGCTTTTCTCTCTCCTTGTCCTTGTATATCTGCAATGTCTATGCAGCGATTGTCTTCATCCGTGAGTCCGGGAGCACAAAAGATAGTTAATCGAGGAAATTTAGCGGTTCTCTTCTTCTTCTATGAATTCAGGCCGTTGGAACTGCTTTCCTTGACTTGCTCGGCTTCCATTTTCTCCACTCACGCAGACGATTTTGGATGTCTGGGTAAGGTGGAGAGAGGATCATTACATCACTATCTGCTTGGGCTGGTTCTTCTTAGCTTCACCGTGTGAGCTACTGTTGTGTCTTGAGTTGCCTCTGCGATCACCTTCACAGACTTGGCTGTTTCATCAATTACATCCGAGACTCTACTTCTCCGATAGTCTCCCGATATGTGCTAGGCCGAGTAATCGACTCAGTGGTTTCTCTGTTCGATTTGCTTGACGAGTCTTCTTCGTCTCTGGTTTGTACCGGGGAATTTACAGTTCGAGGCGGTGTCCTCCGAGTCTTGGCGGCCGGGGGCGTGCGTGTTTGTTTACGAGGAGCTGGCCGTCTTGGTTTGTCGATTCTCCTCTTCTTGACGATCGGAGAAGGAATTTGTGAGTCCTTCTCGACCGCGCCCTAGCTGGGCGGGGACATGGCTGGCTTGGGCGGCGGTGACTCTGCTGCGGGGGCGGGGAGCATGTTTGGTTTTCTTCTTTGCGGGGCGTGATCTTCTTAGCAGTTGCGGGGCGACTTTCTTCTTCTTAGGCCGAGAGGAAGCGGTGTGTCTTGGTCACCGATTCCCCCTCATCAGTGTCGGCTCTCTTGGCGTACGCTCGCTTCGAGCACCAGGAGAGATTAGCTCAACATCCTCTTGTTAACATGGAAAGCCTTCCCATGTCTAAGATGGACTCCTTTCACCTCCATATAGCCGCCAATCACCAGGCCATATCCTGAGGATCCTCCAAATGACCCATCTTCTTTGAAGGACTTGTTCCCACGTTAAAGCGAGTCTGCTTGTAGATAAACTCAGGCCGAGTTTATCTTCTTTTCCTCGATGATTGCAGCCATCACAATCGGCTTTGCCTTTGACATTGGTCAAAGTCCAAATTTGATGTCGATACACTTGGCAACTATGTCCAACAATTTGTGATAATCCTCCTTGGCCAGTGTCTTGTTTCTTTGTGTATATTATTTTGTCGAACAACGTCGGACTTGGCTATCTCTTTCCATGCGTCGGCCAAGTTTACATCACCTCTTTAATCTCGGATGCTCCTTACCTGGCTGGTAGTGAGCAATATTCACCAAATCCTTGGTAGTGATAGTCACCGCTTCCGTGAGCAGATGACTTGATTCCCCTCATCGTGAATCTCGGCATTCACGTGGGGAATTGTGCGACCTCCTCCACGTAGGTCATCGGATATTCTAGTGTTAGAAATGGTTTTAGCCCTGACGTTTCCAACTTCTCGGCGATTTTCTTTACCAGGGTGTCGTCGGACCCCTGCTTCACCATTCCGTCGAAATCCACCATCGAACCGGTGTGGATTTGCTTTCCAACTTGGTAAAGTCATAAGTTGGTGCCATTTCTCGAGAATTATTTCAAGGAAAAACTCGAGAAAATGATTTTTCGATTGATAGGGTTTCGAGAGTATTTTGCCTTTGCTTTTGAGAGAATGAGATGAACAGTTTTTAGAAGTGTGAGAGAGAAACGGCGAAAATGGTTTAAATATGGTTTATGAAAGGGCGTGCGACGGTTTTGAATTGTGATCGAAATCAATGGCTTGGATTTCGCACGCATATTGAGCGATTCATGTCTCGTATTTAATGCGGCAACATTTATATCCAATCATAGGCTTGGTGTGCGGCTTTATGTCTGTACACATCATCATTATCTTTGCGTGTTTCTTAAAACATTCCCGCTAAGTCAAAACGATTGCGTTTTGTCACTTTGCTCATAAGTTATTCACTTATCTCTTAGGCGATTTAACTCTGCTTCTCACATTTCTCTTAGTGACTCGACTATCGGTGACTTGATATAGTGACTTTCCGATCTGGTGATTCTTGGTGATTTTTGTTTTCGACTCTTTTTCACCTTCTTTCTGTTCCATTTCTTTTCTTTGATTCTTACGTGTCTCGGCTTAGCTCAATTAGCCCCAACTCACGTTTGAGTTCTTCAAATCTTGACTCACATAATGGTTTTGTGAAGATGTCGGCTAGTTGTTTATCGGTTGAGATATATTCCAGGATGATGTCCTTCTTTTCAACATGGTCTCTTATGAAGTGATATCGACATCAATATGTTTTGTTCTTGAGTGCAACACGGGATTATGAGTGATTGCAATTGCACTTGTGTTATCACACATGATTGGAATTTCTTTTTCTTCAACTTCATAATCTCTCATTCTTGTCTCATCCATAGGACTTGGGCCAACAATTTGCCAAAGCTATATGTATTCTCCGCCTCACCAGTAGGGTGGCTATTGAGTTTTGCTTCTTGCTAAACCAGAAATTAGTCTGTTTCTAGCATTTGATATGTGCACTGAAGTACTCTTCTGTCCACTCTGCATCCGATAGTCGAGTCTGAATAGCCAATTAGCTTGAATCCACCTTCCTTTGGATACCATAGGCCTACTTCTTGCTTCCTTTCAAGTATCTCAATATTCTCTTAGTCAGCTTTGTCATATGGCTCTCTTTTGGAGCGATTGAAATCTTGCACATACACCTACAAAGAAAAAGTGATGTCGGGGCTGCTTAGCGTGAGATAGAGCAATGATCCAATAAGTGCTCAGATATCTTGTTTGATCTACTGGCTTGCCATCCGCATCCATGTCCATTTTGGTGATGTGTTCATTGGTATTTTTACGAAGACTTCTCCTCCATACCAAACTTCTTCATTAAATCTCTGGTGTATTTTGTTTGACTTATGAAGGTTCCATCCTTCAAATTGTTTCACTTGGAGTCAAGGAAGAATGTCGACTCTCCCATCATGCTCATTTCAAATTTACTTTGCATGAGGTTTGAAAATTTTCACATAGCTCTTTGTTAGTGGATCCAAAAATGATGTCATCCACATATATTTGAACAAGCGATATACTCTTCTTGTCTTGAATTAAAGAAAAGTGTTCTATCTACTTTTCCTTTAGTGAATCCATTTTCGGTTAGGAATTGTGACGGGTATCATACCATGCTCTGGGTGCCTATTTCAATCCGTGACAGGGGGCTTTCTTGAGTTTGTATACCTTGTCTCCAAGAGTCTTCTGCTCAAATCCTGGAGGTTGTTCAACATACACTTCTTCTTCCAATAAGCCATTTAGGAATGCACTTTTTACATCCATTTGATATACAATGAAGTTCTTGTGAGTGCATAGGCAAGAAACATCCTTATAGCTTCCAATCTTGCTACGGAGCAAATGTTTCATCAAAATCTATCCCTTCTTCTTGGCAATATCCTTTGGCCACTAGTCTTGCTTTGTTTCTTACCACGAACCTTCCTCGTTCATCTTATTTACTGAACACCCATTTGGTTCCAATGACATTTTGATGTATGGGTCTTTGCACTAGTTCCCATACTTTATTTCTCTCAAATTGATTGACTCTTCTTGCATGGCTTGAATCCAATGTGTGTCATCGATCTTGTGACACATCTTTTGGCTCTATTTGCGAGATGAAGCATGTGAACATTGCTTCTTGTTGAGTTCTGATCTTGTCTTGACACCTTCTCTTATATTTCCAATGACAAGTTACGGTGGATGGTCTCTCGGCCATCTTACATCGGGTTGGAGTGAGTTAGGCTGGTTCGATCGACTTGCAGGTGTGTTCTTTGTAATCGGCTCTCTCGTAATCACTTAGCCGCAAATTTTCCAGCCCGTTTTTGAGATTCACCCATCTCATCTTCTTCGAATTGATAATTCGGCTTGAACTTGACATAGGGACTCTTACGTATGGTTGGATGTTTTGACTTATCACCGACTCTTCAATGTCTTCTCCATTTATGTTTGGCTCATCAAATACCACATGAATGGATTCTTCCTGCGACCATAGTCCTTTTGTTGAGTATTCTACGTAGGCTTTGCTTTCAATTGAGTATCCTAAAAAGATACCTTCATCAACTTTAGCATCAAAAGCCTTTAGATTGTCTTTGCCATTGTTGTGGATGAAGCATTTACATCCAAATATTCGAAATATGCAACACTTGGTTTTCTTCCATCCGGATCTCATAGGGAGTCTTTGTCACCGTCTATTTATCATACATCTGTTTTGAGTGTAGCAAGTGTGTTGATTGCTTCAGACCCAAAATCTTTTTGGTAACTCTCCTTCGACTAACATGGTCCTTGCTTTGCTTCTTTGAGGGTTCTATTTCTTCTTTCGCAACTCCATTCTGTTGTGGAGTCCTTTATCTGATAGTTCATGACCAATACCATTCTCAATACAATCTTGAGTTATTATTCCATTGACAAACTCGGTTCCTCTGTCGATCTTATTTTGATAATGGTTTGACTCTTCTCGTTTTGAATCCTCTTCATCACCGTGTGGCGCTTTTGTAGAGTTTCTTTCTTCTTACACATGAAAATTGTCCATGTATATCTTGAGTAGTCATCTACTACCACCAAGGTGTATTTCTTTCCACTTATGTTGGCTGGTTCCACTTTGGGCCAAATAGATCCATATGAAGCGGTGCAATATTCTTGTTGAGGATGGGCATGTCTTTTCTTTAAATGACGACTTGATTTGTTTTCCTTCGACATGCGTCACATATACTCTCCTTCTTGTATACTTTGAGTCCTGGAAGTCCTTCCACAAGATGACTTCTTGCAAGTTTGTTGATCGTTTTGAAATTTAGATGACTCGGCTTTTTGTGCCACAGACCAACTTGATTCAAATTTGTGCTCTTTGCAAGTAGACAGTCTTTGGGAGTTGCGATTGACCAATCTACTACATACATATTTTTCTGTCTACATCCTTGCAGCACCACTTCATTTGATTCAATATCTTTGATTTGGCATATGCCCATGTTGAATCCAACATTGTAGCCCTTGTCACAAAGTTGACTGATGCTTAGTAGATTGAAGTTTAGTCCTTCAACATATGCAACATCTGTGATTTCTAATCCATTCCTCTTGATGGATCCAATGCCTTTTATTTCACCTGGAGCTTCATTTCCTCCAAATATGACTTTTGCTCCTTTAACTTCCTTGAATTTTGACAGATTTCTTTTATTTCTGTCATATATGTCCGGAACAACCACTATCCATGTACCAGGTTCCTTGGCACTCAGCTGTTCCTTGAACCTGCAATCAAGGAAATTAAGTTTTAGGTACCCATGCTTGTCTGGGTCCTGAGGGGTTAGAATTATAAGATGATCCAACCAACCTATAGCCAAATGATTTGACTCTAAGAGGTTGCCATCTATCAGTGCCATAATCATAATTAATCCTGGCAAATTGCTTGGGGATTCTAGGTTCATACAATTTGTCTCTTTTGTCTGAATGCTGCATATGTGTTTTAGCAATTTCCTTCCTTGGATAGTTGTGGTGTTTTTGAGTGTAGTGCCTAGGTGCATATGTGTGTTGATGAAAGCTCTTATACTTTTGGAATGGCCTTTCTTTGAGTTCTAGGCCTTTGCCATTTGGGCTTGTATTCCATAAGTCTAGCGATAGTTCACATTATTCCAATCGGCTTGGCTTGGATATTTTCTACCATTCCCATTATATGTATTTCTTTTATGGATTTTAAGGGTTTTTGGTAGCTCGCTTTTTCTTTCTGAGTATTTTCTGTTTGGAGTTTCTTTGAGGACTCGGTGAATCTCTTCTCACTGTATCCTTTCAAGACTCTCAACTAGCCGTTTTCCTTTTCCTTTGTAACCAAGGCCGTTTGCTTATTATTGTGCTTTGGAGCGAATGTGTGTGCAACATTTATAGTTTTGGATTTTTCGACTCTTCATGACTTGAAGATCCTTTTTCCAAAATTATTCTTGAGGTTTGACATAGCATAGAGGAATTAAATCCTAAGCCTGTCTTGTCTCCACATTCTCTTTGACTCATAATAAGATCATCCAATGATTTAGATGCCTTGGTGAATGAGACAATAACATTCTTGAGGTCATTCTCCTCTTTTCTATAGCAAAAGCAATTTACGCTATTAGTTTAGCATTTTCAGCCTTTAAACTTTTATTCTCATCGCTATTTGACTTAGAGTACTCGGCTCCTTAGTCGACTTTGAGTTTTGACTTTTGAGTAGGTTGTTTTCCTCATTCAATAGTGTGTGTGAGGTTTTAATGTGCTCAAAATCTTTCATCATTTTGCCTAATGAATCATAAAGATCGAGTGGGTGATGAAGTGTGTGTGTCACGATCACTATCACTAGTGTCCGAGTTTGTTGAGTTAGATTGTACCTCATCTTCTTGATCTTGTTCTTTGGCCATCAAGCGGTCGGGGCTTCTTCTTCGTGAGTCACTTGAGTAGTCGGCTTCACTACTCTCGAGTCACTGTCTCTCTTGACTTGGGTATCTCAGCGATCTCTGTAGCCATCATTGCCTTTTTCTTTTCTTGTCTTCTTTCTCTCAAGACCTTTCTTTCTTTCTTTCATCTCTGTATTTGCGACTACAGGATATGAGCAATCAATGGCATAGTGACCTGGTTGTCTGCAGTTCAACATAGATATTCAGCCTTTTGATCGACTCTTTCCATTCTTGAGTTGTCGACCCTTTGATATTCAACTTTTTGATGATCTGTTCTCTTGGTTGCTGGCCTGTCTTCCTTGATTTTGAGGGAGCCGAGTGTCTTCTCGGAAGATTCACCCTTTCCTCTCTTGTAGTTCTTATTAAAGAACTTGTTGAATCTTTTAACCATCGGGGCTATTTCTTACCGGGTCAATGACTTCTTTGACCTCGGCTCTCTTCCCATCTTTAACAATTAGAGCAAATGTTTTGGGTACAAATTGTCTCTTCCTGGTCTTTTCTTCTCAGCTCAAACTCATAGGCTTTGAGGTCGAGAATAACTCATGGTTGGATGTCTTTGATAGGTCCATGGAATGTCTCGGTGCCATGACCTTCATTTCCCATTCAATGGAAGACTTTTTAGGATTTTCATACACATTTCCTTCTATGTATATTCCTTTCTAAGTGCGGATAGCTCATTTGTGATTTACGTGAACCGAGCATCCAGTTGATCCAGGTTTTCTCCTGAGATCATTTTGAAGTTCTCAAATTTTTGTACGACCACCGATAGTTTGTTTTCTTTGATTTGCTCGAGCCTTCACGGATCAATGTCGGCTTGTCCCCATTTCCTTAGCCGTTTTTGCAAGATTTGACTTTATTGAACATGGCTTTGTCCAAGGTTTTGTACAGGATGTCCTTGGCTACATTGTCCAGGTTGTACCTTTTTCTCGTCATCATTTGTCCACTCGGTTCTTGGTTTTCAACCATGGTCCGGGAGTGCAGATCTTCTTCTCCTTCACCGCAACTCTTAAATGCGTGTGTTCACCTTTAATATTTGCGAGAGGCCCATCTTCTATCACTATCCACATCTCATCATGTAATCTTGATAGATGAGCACATCTGAATTTTCCAATCATCAAATTCTTCAATAGTGAACATAGGAATGCGTGTCGATTTGCTTCCATGATAATAACTTTTAATGATAGAAAAGAATTTTGAAATCTTAAGTACTAAAGTAGACTTTGAAGAAAGTTTGGAGATCTAGTTCAAGAACCGGTCGGAGGGTTCAATGAACCAACCGCTCTGATACCACTTGTAGGTCCCAAGGGGTGTAAGTGTAAGGTTTAGAAGGGGGGGTTGAATAAACCTTACCAAATTTTCGATTTAGTCTTTTTAAATCTACTGAGTTCTACACACCCTTGATGGACGATCGAATTAGTCACTCAAGAGAGTTAATCTCTTAACAGACTCGGTGAGCCATTAATGGAGTAACTTCAATTTGTTGGCTATAATTTGACTCAACTGTGGTTTTGTTTTTGGAAGACTTAACACCCTTACGTTTAATTAAGCAAGATTTTAGAGCTTGATTTAGTACTTATAAATTATCAAATGGATAGCAAATTTATCGCAGATATAAGCGATTAAAAGTGCGGGAATTTAAATCTTTGAAATGTAAATGACACAATAAAATTTTTATAGAGGTTCGAAGATGGGGTAATTCTTCTACTCCTCTCTTCTCCAACTCCTGGAGGAATCCACTAGGTAATGATCGGTTTACAAAGTGGTAAATGTCCCGGATACAAGTCTTGATCACAACAAAATGACTTGATCCTTTGGGACTCGATCACGAGACGCCTTGATCACTCACTCGGCTTCTCGTGCGACTCGGCTTCTTCACAGGCGTTTGCTTTGCTACTACTGACTCACTTGCTCAAGCACTTTGGATTTGATCACGAAGCCCTCCAAAAGCTTAAGACTTGGTTCGGCCTTGAACCTTTCTACAATCCTTCCCGGAATGTAGACCCTTGTTTTCGATATTTTCCTCTTCAACGATTGAAGTTCTCTTTCCTTCACGGGTAAGTGTTGGATTGATGTACTTGAAATGTAGGCTTGAGGATTGAGAATGTTTCGATTTTTGATAAGCTTGTATATCTCACGTGTGTGTCATTCATCATCCTTCTCAAACAAACTCCTCGGCCTTTTATAGTGAACTTTCAAAAATTTGCCCGTTGAAGAGATAGGCTCATTTTTGAAAGTCACTTTGCGATCGTTGGCTTGCGAGTTCTTGGAATTGCCATTTCCTCGTATGAATTGTTTTATCACCTTTTGAGTTCGACATGGTGTAGTGCTTCCCATTGGTTCATTCCTTTTGCACGCTTCGGGACTCCGAGCACTCCAAGAAAGGTGGTATGGAGATATTACTTGTTTAAGTAAATCTCTTGATTTACGTAACGGTTCTTCTTTTCTGATTATCTCGACTTATTTGCATTTCCTTGCTTTCCCCGGGTGACTTAGAGTCGACTTTCAATCATTGGATGACTCTTCCACTCACTTGACTTGAGACTTGGCTTCTCTTGAGTTGACTTGACGATGTTCCACTCACCGCATCTCACCGCTTCTTCATCGAGTTCATGTCTCTTCTTTGCAGTACTCAAATTTGTCTCTCAATGAGATTTTCCTTCAAGTCTTGATTGTCTTCTTGCATGTTAGGGCATAGGCTGACTTAACTCGGCTTTTGGCGACTCTAATTGTTACAATACATTTTACAAGAAGGATTGGGGTGCCAACTTTCTATTCTAAGTTTTACATGGCATTCATCAAAATCTAAACAATAAAATTCCTAACAATAGTTGTGGTATTTATGAGTGTAGTGTTTGGGTGCATATGTGTCTTTGATAATAACTCCTTTGCCTTTGGTATGACCTTTGTTGAGGTTTAGGTCTTTGCCATCTTGGTTTGTATTCCATAGGTCATTCTTGATGTTTCACATTATTCCAATCAACATAGTTTGGATAGTTTCTACCATTCCCATCATATGTGTTTCTTTGATGAAATTTCTGGGGTTTCGTAGCTCTGTTTGCTTTTCACGTGTATTTGTTTGGAGTTTGCCGAGGAACTCGGCTGAATTTCTTCTCGCTTGTCCTCTCAAAGATACTCAATCAAGGTTGTTTTCCTTTCCCTTTGTACCCAAGGCCGTTTGTTTGTGATTGTGCTTTGGAGTGAGTGTAGGTGCGCATTTGGTGTTTTGGATTTTGAGATGTTTCATTGCTTGAAGATCCTTTTTCCAAAATCACTCTTGGAGTTTGATTTGTGCACAAAGGAATTAAATCATATGCTGTCTTATCTCCACATTCTTTTTGACTCATGATAAGATCATCCAGTGATTTGGATGCCTTTGTAAATGAGGCAATCACAATTTTGAGATCTTTTTCCTCTTTTCTATAGTAGCTAACTCTGTTGTGATCTTTGCATTTTCGGCCTTGACTTAGTGTTCTCATTAGCTATATGACTCAGAGTACTCAGCTCTTTAGTCAGCTTTGAGTTTTGGCTTTTGAGCTGGTTGTTTTCCTCATTTAGAATTGTGTGTGAGGATTTTATGTGTTCAAAATCTTTCATCATTTTGCCTAATGAATCATAAAGATCAGTGGGTGATGAAGTGTGTGTATCACAATCACTATCAATTGAATCGAATGAGATAAGTTAGAGTGTACCTCATCTTCTTGATCCTGTTGATCTTGTTCTTTACCATGAGGCAAATCATAGCCTCTTCCCCGAGAATCACTTGAGTAGTCGGCCTTCCTCTCGAGTCTCTTGTTTCTTTTTTTGACTTGATCTCTCTGCAGCTAACACGGCTTTCTTTTCTTTTCTTTTGTCTTCTTTCCTCAAGACTTTTCTTTCTTCTTCATTCCTATATTTGTTGGGTCGATGGATAGGAATCAATCCAATCAGACAGTCCTGGTTGTCTACGGTTCAACACGGGTTCTCGGCTCTTTGATCGCTCTTTCTATTCTTGGATTATCGGTTCTCGATATTCAACCATTTGATGCTCGGCTCTCTTGGCGGCTTGTCTTCCTTGACTTGGAAGGAGTTGAATGTCTTTTGCGAGTTTTCACCCTTGTTCCTTTTATAGTTCTTATTAAAGAACTTGTTGAATCTTTTGACCATCGGGCAATTTCCTCATGGTTCTGTGGCTTCTTTTGGTTCACTCTCTTTCCATCACTAGCCATTAGTGCGGTTGTCTTGGTGCTCTGCTTGTCTCCTCTTTGCTCTTTTCTTCTCGGCTCAAACTCATAGGCTTTGAGATCCGAGAATAGCTCATGATTGGAAGTTCTTGAGAGATCCATTGAATTTCTCGAGCCATAACCTTCATTTTCCATTCAACATGGAGGATTCTTAAGATATTCATACACATTTCCTTTTGTGTATATTCCTTCCCAAGAGTCGAAAGATCATTTGTGATCTCGGTGAATCGGCATCCAGGCTAATCCAAGGTTTCACCTACAAGCATTTTGAAATTTTCAAATTTTTGAACAAATATTAGTTTATTTTCTTTAATTTGTTCGGATACTTTACAAATTAAAGTCGACTTATCCCAAATCTCTTTTGCATTTGCAAGATTTGACTTTGTTGAACATGGCTTTGTCCAACGTCTTATAGAGTATACCCTTGGCCACATTGTCCAAGTTGTATCTCTTTTCCGTCCTCATTAGTCCACTCGGTCCTTGGTTTTTCAACCATGACGGTCTTGCTTCGATGGCGGCTTTCTTCACCTTCACCGCGTCGCTCTTTTCTTACTGATCGTGTTCATGTTGAGTATTTGCGCGTGGCCCATCTTCTATCACAAGCCACATTTCATCATGTAATGCGGATAGATGAGCTCGCATGCAAATTTTCCAATCATCAAATTCTTCAACAAAGTGAACATAGGAATGCGTGTCGTTTTACTTCCATGATAATAACTTTGCTTAAAAATGAAAGACTTTGAAGCACAAGTGTTTAAAACATTTTTGAAAAGATAGAGATCTAGTTCGGTAAGAACTGCGGAAGTCTCAATGAACCAACCGCTCACGATACCACTTGTAGGTTCTAAGGGGTGTAAAGTAAGGTTTAGAAGGGGGTTGAATAAACTTTACCAAATTTTCGATTTAGTCCTTTTAAAATAATTCAACGAGTTGATTCAAATGATGTGTCCTTGATGGACACCTAAGTTGGCTTTTCGGTTAAGTTACCCACTCAACGGACCGATAGAGTCATTGTTGTTAGTATAATCTTGGTCGCTCAAGCCAAATACTTAACTTGGTGATTGGTTTTTAACAAAATAAGACTTAACACCCTTAGATTAGATTTTAGCTTGTTTTAAACACTTGATTTTAGCACTTAGTTATTTATCGGTTGGATTGCAATTATTATCGTGAGATATAAAATGAATATGTAGGAAAGTAAATTTCTTTGAAAGTAAATGACACAAATATTTTATAGAGGTTCGAAGATGGGGTAATTTTTCTAATCCTCTCTTCTCCAACTCCTGGAGGAATCCACTATGTAATAGATCGGTTTACAAGCGGTGAATGCGATCCCGGAGACGGCCTTGATCACACAAATGGTTTCTCTTGCGACTCGGTTTCTTTACTGGGGTAGTCAGTTTTGCTACTTGACTCACTTCTCAAGTTCTTGGATTTGATCACGAAGCCCTCCAACAAACTTGATAATTGTTCGACCTAGAACATTTCTACAATCTAGATTGGAAAGTAGACCTCTTTGATTTCTTCAAAAGTTTCCTCTTCAATGATTCAAGTTGTCTTTCCTTCACCGCATGTGTTGGATCGATTTCCTTCGAGTTTTAGGCTTGAGGAATTGCTTGAATGTTTTTTAGAATATTGCGGGTTAAATGCTTGAATATTGCTTGCTTGTTCGTGGTTCAGTCTGCTCTTCTCAATAACTTCCTCGCCTTTTATAGTGCACATTTGAAATTTTGCCCGTTGAATAGATAGGCTAATTTCAAATATCACTTGTGTTCGTTGGCTTGTCTTGGTCTCATCCTTGATGTTGACCGCCGCCCTCGTATTAAATGTCTTCGCACATTCCGTGTTTGACACAAGGTGCGATGTTTCCCATTGCTTCATTCCTTTTGCATATTTAGGGACTAACACTTTAGACTGGCGGCTTTGACATATTACTATATTGAGTAATATTCTTGACTTTAATCAACGGATCTAAGTCGATTGTCTTGACTAGACTCATTGTCCAGACCACTAGGTGACTTGAGTCACTCCGGTCGTTGGATAACTCATCATTACTTCAACTTGACACTTGGCTTCTTGAGTTGACTTGGGCCGACACTTACAGATTGTTCCCAGTGCTCTTCTTGATCGAGTCCTTGATTTCCTTCATGGCATTACTCACCGACACACAAAAGAGTCTTCATATAGTCCGATTGACTTCTTGTAATCCTTGGCATAGTGACTTGACTCACTATTCTAGCCCTATCTATTACAATACAAATTACAAGGAAAATGTGCGCCAACTTCCTAGTTTAAGTTTTACATGGTATCATCAAAATCTACTCAATAAATTTCCTAACAGATCTCCCTTCATTTCGCAAAAATTTGTTTCTATGTAATAGTGATAGGTGTTTAGACTTTTAGTTTCTAATTCATGAGAGAGTTTAATGTGGCTTTGTACATGTTGAACGTTGTAAATAATTGATTCTATATGGAGGTTGGGGATCCCCTCAATTCCCCACCCACATTGGGTGTTTCATTCAAAAAAAAAAGAGTCTTTTTAATTGGATCAGAATTTATTTAATTTGGGCCTTATAATGAATAATTGGAGTTTTAATTAGTTTAGAGTATTAAATCGTGCCCACATTATTAGTAAGTTAATAATAAGCTCATGTACCAAAACCTATTCTAATTAGTAGTAGGTTAAAACACGGATATAAGACACATAAAACACAGAGAGAGAAACACAAAATACACAATACACGTCTAGGAGAGAGAATAGAAATGGGCCTTCGGGCAATATATTCACGGGATACCAAATAACAAGGTCCATCATGACCTTGACTAGAACAATGTGTTACCAAGTGAGCTCTTGTCCTAAGAATATTTCATGGAACGAAAGGCAAAGTTTAATGCGAAAGAAAGTTTTAAACAATGAAAGGAATGTTTTTAAGCAAGGAAAACATAATGTCTTTTAAGTTATAAATGTTAAGATATTGCATTAGGCATGTATCCATGCATGAGATTACTTGTTGAGCTTTAAAGCTCATTCCACGAATATTGAATATTTTTCGGATGAGAATGCGAGAAGAGGAGGAGATGGTTGGGTGCAAACTCGGAAACCCATGTCGATGGAATTCTTTTATATTCAAAGTTTGACTTTTTAGTTCATTAAACGTTGAATGTCATTGTGTTTTCGATAAGAATGTTTTGGACTAGTAATTATTAGTATTTATTCTCACGCAAAGTTTTGAACAAAGTAAGATTTTTATTATTCCGTATTTTTCAAAGATTCTTTTAAGTATTTCTATTTTAATTGCTTATTTTCCGCATTAAAATTCAAGTAAGCTAGAAAGGCGCTACATTTTGTCTTTTATATATGTAGACGTGTAATTGTTTATGATAATTTAAGCATAAATTTTATTACTAATAAATCTATATTTTGAGAATTTCTTTTAATCACTTAATATATATAGTTATAGTTTCTCAAGTACCTTATCGCAATATAATAGGTGTGGCAAATTTTATAATCATCTTATGTTTTGTGTCGACATGATATTGACATGACACGATAAGCTTAAACATAAAAAATGACACGATAATAGATTGTACACTTACACGAACACAATCACGAACATGAAATTTTTTGTTTTAATACGACACTACAAGAAAATTCCGGTTCTTGTGAATTACCGACATAAATGATTTTGTCACTAAATTTTATTACCTACTGAGAATACCTATAGAATAAAAATATTATTTTCTCCCAAATTATATTGACAAATTGTCAGATTATCGACGCTTTTTCAATTTACCAACATTTTTCAGTTCTTGACAGATTTCTTGTAGGTATTTACCAATAGTTTTAGATTTTGTAGGTACCTACAATGATTTTACCTACAACAATTTTACCTACACTTGACAATTTTCTTAATACTTACCTACAGATTTTCCTGTAGGTAAACTGGTTTTTTCTTGTAGTGCGACACAACATGATTTGACACAATAATCCAAAAGAAAAGTCAGAACGATATGATATTACACGTTAATACACTATAATATATTACACGACATGACATGATAATAAATGATATAAACTACAAAGTGCCTAATAAAACATACAAAGGTCTTGACAAACATTTGGCCAATATCATTATCATGTCGACACAAACACGACACGACATGAATACAATGAAACTAAACATTAACCCATTTTTTGTGTATCATTCGTGTGTGTCGTGGCTATCGTGTCTTGTCAAGAATTACTTGTTAATTAGCAACACTAGTGGTAATTATATATTTTTACGAAAGGACCACCTTCTGCCTATGTACTACAGCTACAATGCCAATGAGATTTCCAGACATTTACACTACTACGCATCAAACAGTAAATTCAAAAGAGCAACTGCCGATGGTGTAAATACATATCTTACATAGAGATAAAAATGATAAACATAATTATATATACATAAAGAAACAGACAAACAAATTTATTCTAGACAAATTAATTAAACCTGATCTAAGTGGAGTAAGCGAGGGACATTATTTTATATTATTTCGTAATAGTGAAACGAGAAAAAAAAAGGTCAGACTAAGGAGATAGGATAAAATTAATTCTTTTAAAACCAAAACGCAAAAGAATTCCGCTTTTGAAATGATTTTGTCACTAAATTTTACATTTACCAATAGAATACCTACATAATAAAAATTATTATTTGTGTTGGGTAAGGGTAAATTTATAGCCTAAGATTTCTCGTTTAAGAAAAATGGCTAAGTGTTTGGGTTGAGTCGAGGCCTGAATTGGATTCAGTCTCCGCAATACGAAAAATGCCCCGTATACAAAGTGCTTACGGTTCCCGCGTTCGTCCCTAAGATACAATGACTTTTACTATTCTCGGTTTAACAAAGATTTGCAAAAATTGTAACTACAACGAACAACAATAGTATTTCAGACTTTTCAAGCTTTTGAACAGGAGGAATGTCAATATGCTCGAATGCAAAATGACCATTTATTATCTGATGATTTTCGTGTGTTTTTCCATCTGCAGGGGTCAGATATATATAGGCAACAAGGTGCCCGTATGGAAAGATCATGTCTTTTGGCTCGAAAAGACAGTTTACACCGAACAAAGCGCATCTATTCAAATTTTCGCATCGACGCGACTATGACTGGCGCACGGCCCGTGCGTGTGCCGTGCGTGGATGCGAACTAAAATGACAAATTCTTGACTTGATGCATGACCCGATGCAAGGGATGTGCGTCGCCCGTGCTTGGATGCGAACAAGTCCATCTTGGCGCTTGACGACCAGGCCTTACGCGGGCCATGTGTCCGCCGTGCTTCGGATGCGAACACTTTCCGTTGGAAACTTAAATCAATTAATTAAAAATTAATTATTTATTTATTTTAAAGGTTTTTGGACAAAAGAATAAGGGCCTTGAAGCCCGGCCCATGACCCACGACCCGGACCAGCCGATCGACCGAGCCGGCGGGCGGTGGCGGCGACGTGTGTGCTTTGAACCAAACCCACAAGCATGTAGGTCCTCACCCTTTAAAAACTTGGGTGCCCCCGGGGCCCAAACCCATAAGTCAACTTGGGATATATCAAGTGAACAAACTTTGCCTCTTTTTTCTATGTGGGATAGATCATTTCTCCTTCCTCACATTTCCCATTTTCCATACCATTTTCTAGTATTAAGTGGCTAACTTCTAGCATTAATTTCTCATTCACCCTAATTAGTTTTGAGAAATTCCAAATGCTATTCTCATCTACTCTCTTAGTAGAATTTTTACAAATAATTTAATTCCATTTTTCACTAATGGAAACCACTTAATTATTTGGTCAAAATTTACCAAAACAAAAATTCCAACAATCCCCCACATGAATGAAATTAATGCATGCGTGTATGCAGATTCGCTTGAAAGTCTCGGCGAACTGTTATTGCATCAGGATAGGTAGCTTGTGGCTTTGAACCTTTCTTAGTAAAACACTATCGGTTTACTAGCGCTTAGTGACGCGATGCCTTAAACTACTCGGCCGTTTGTGTATACCGAGACAACAAGATTTACATAATAACAATTCTAACACTTGTTGTTCTCACGTTGTGTCCATTTCGGCCCTTGACCATATCTTAGATTCATAAGTGTTTCTTTGAAGCGGACATTACTTCTCGGTTATATAGGTGATCTCCTATTGAAGAGTATCTGCCATACTCCACCTTTTGGTATATGAATCATTAAAAGTCTTAAACTTAACCTCACCACATTCAAAGGTTTCCATTCACTGGATGTTTCGAGATTGAGCTAACATATTTTCCAAGTGTTCAAATTTGAACATTCATAACTTAGTTGTCCCATTGAACCAAGGTCTTGGGATATCCAATTCACAAGGTTGGGTTACCGCATGAACATCCTTTAGTTTGTGGATTTTAAACTCATTCCCCTTAACATTTTATACAATTTATCTCAATTTATGCCTTTTGTAAGCGGATCCGCAAGGTTTTTCTTTGACTACACGTAGTCAACCGAAATAACCCCATTCGAAATCAACTATTTATTGGTATTATGTCTTTGACAAAAATGTCTAGACTTACCTCTTTTCTTTGCAAGAAAAGACACCTTATATATAAATACAACATTCCTTGATTTAATGATCGTACCATCATTTATGTCAAGAATGCTGAATTTATTTTCTTGGGTGCTTCTACTTTTACCAAAGCACTCCCACACTTCAAGGTATCCTCCTTTATGTGGTTTGCTAAAAAGTAAAGCTCCCCTTCCAACTTCTGATATCCTTGTTCAACACAGGATTATCCAGAACTTTTGTGGCTCTTGGCCACTTTATTTTATTATGTTAGAACATTGTCCCAATTATCTAGTTAGAATCTCGTTCTAATAGATTTCAGACCTTAGTCCCAACACCTGTGTAACCTTCGGTGTTATCACAACTTCAGCAACACTTCGGATTTAACTTGATAGTGTGTCTACCTCTAGTGTTACAACACTTTGGGCAACACTTTATGCAATTGCAGTTTTGTTCCCACAACACTTTTGGCAACACCTTCTATTACATTTAAAAATGCAACAGAAACTCCACTGGTGTACCAAAAAGTGTGGTCACACCCCCACATTTGTCGATTTCCATTCAGAATCCCGGTTGTCTTCCTCAATCCGAAGTCGAACTATCAAATCCTCAAGCCCCATTTCCTTCTGCTTGTGCTTGAGGTATTTTTTAAAATCTTTCCACGATGGCTGCAATTTTTCGATAATTGCAGCCACTTGGAACGACTCACTCAGAATCATCCCTTCGGACACTAAGTCGTGAAGTATGATCTGAATTTCAACCATCTTATAATCCAGAAATCTACCGACCACAAATTTCTTTGTGCCAGCATTTTCTGTTTTATACTTCTTCTCCAAAGAGTCCCACAACTCCTTGGATGTTTTGAACGAACTATAGACATTGTAGAGGGTGTCTTCTAGTCCATTCAAAATATAGTTTCGACACAAAAAATCGATGTTATGCCAAGCATCCACACCAATTCTCCGTTGGTTGTCGGATTCTTCATCGCCAACGGTAGGGGGATCTTCATTCAGAAATTGGGATAGACCCAAAGTTGTCACGTAGAACAGCATCTTCTGTTGAAGATCTCTTGAAGTCGACACCGGGGAACTTGGGCGGCTTTTTGCCATGAGCAGGAGCAGCAGCCATCGGTGTGAATGATATTGAAGCCATCGTCTTGAATAGAAACATATTTTTTGTCTTGCGATAGTTGGGTAAATTAATATCTGGAAGGTTTCTGTTTAAGAAAAATGGCTAAGTGTTTGGGTTGAGTCGATGCCTGAATTGGATTCAGTCTCCGCAATACAAAAAATGTCCCGTATACAAAGTGATTACGGTTCCGGCATTCGTCCCTTAGATACGACGACTTTACTATTTCGGTTAAGCAGCACTTGCAAAAACCAGAACTACAACGAACAACAATAGTATTTCAGACTTTTCAAGCTTTTGAACAGGAGGAATGTCAATATGCTCGAATGCAAAATGACCGTTTATTAAGGGTGATTTTCGTGTGTTTTTCCATCTGCATGGTCAGATATATATAGGCAACAAGGTGCCCATATGGAAAGATCGTGTCTTTTGGATCGAAAAGAGAGGTTTACACCGAACATGCGCATATGTTCGACCTTTAGACGATCGGCCTTACGGCCGTGCGTGGATGTGAACGAAAATGACAAAGTCTTGACTTAACACACGGTCGTGCATCCGCCCGTGCTCGGTGCGAACAAGTCTGTCTTGACACACGACCCAACACACGGGCCGTCGTCCACCGTGCTCGGATCTAACACTTTCCGTTGGAAACTTAAATTAATTAATTAAAAATTAATTATTTATTTATTTTAAAAGTTTTTGGTCCAAAAGTATAAGGGCATTGAAGCCCAAGCCCGGCCCACGACCCATGACCGGACCCGGCTCGGCTCGGGGCGGCGGCGGCAATACATGAGTGTGTGCTTTGAACCAAACCCGCAAGCATGTAGGTCCTCACCCCTTTAAAAACTTTGGTGCCCTCGAGGGCCCAAACCCATAAGTCAACTTGGGATATATCAAATGAGCAAACTTTACCTCCTTTTCCTATGTGGGATGGAGCATTTCTCCTTCTCCACGGGGAGGATCCAATGAGACCATATTTTATGGTGAGACAAAGTGGACTAATCTCAACTCTCCCCGATTTACATCAAAGGCTAAGAATAATTTGGGATAATAATACATTAACCATTTAATTAAATCCTAAGAAGGATAAAATTGTCAAAACAAACATGTGGGGACCATCTAAATATGGAATCGATTATTAAGATAGAGAAAATCACATAGGGAGAGAAAATTACGATAAAATCGCCTTTGGAGAGATAAAGTCCCGCATGTGCTGCAATAAATGCAAAGATGTTGTACATTTATCGGTGATTTGTTGTATACTTAACACTATTTTCTTGAATACTAAAATGGTCAAACAAAAATATATGGGGACAAAGGAATTAAAAAATCGATTATATATATATATATATATATATATATATATATATATATATATATAGAGAGAGAGAGAGAGAGAGAGAGAATCACACTCATTAATATGTGGGGACTGTGGATTAAGTAAATAAGTTATATATATATATATATATATATATATATAGAGAGAGAGAGAGAGAGAAAAAAATCACGCTCATTATTGTCTTTGTATATTTAACATATATTTATCTTGTATTTTTAACACTATTATGTTGTATATTTAACATATTTGTACTTTGCATATTACAATTGTCAAACAAAAATATAAGTATACAACAAAACATATATAAGTATAGAGCAAAACACATAAATATTGTGGTCATTTGTGTCGTTTCTTTCAACCTTAATATTGGCAACACTTTGCACACCACACCGAACACCGAGCACATAATTATGACCCCCGATTCTAACATTTAGAACTTCAAAGATTTTTAAAGTTGGTATAAAAGATTTCATCAATCGCTTTCACCTTGCGGGTCTTGGGTCCGAGCCTTTTTTTCTTTTTTTTTTTTTTTTTGGAAAAATGCAAAGTTGGTAATTTTGGTCATGTCCGATTTGTGTTTTGCAAATGTAGTCTTATAACTTTAAAATTATCGCAGTTTTGGGTCCGAATTGACCGAGCAACAAAATCCAGATAAAATATCACATGAGGGGCACATGGCCCTTTGTAAAGGCGAGTTAGACTCGTCTAATCCATATGGATCCATTTTTTCATCGATTGAGTCAAATTGGTCATGTAACTTACTTTAACTCTTATAAAGAAAGAAAAAACAAAAATCAGTCAGCCAAATTGGGAAAATTAGTCCTGCAATTTTTTCATCTCTTATAAAAAAAAAAGAGTAAACTAAATTGGCAAAATTTGTCCTACAACCTTTTTTAAATCTTAAAAAGGAAATAAAATTACATCACCATCATCTTCTTCCACAAATCCCCCAAATCGACAGGTCCCAAACCCATACGTATATACAACTATCAATATCGTAAATCGAGAGAAGTCAAACAATATTTTGGCTAGATGCAATTCAAACCAAATAATCAATCAACATAAAATTCAAGATGTAGTATTTTTAAAGCAAGAATTGAGAATAACAATGTCAATAAATATTTGATTAGTGATAAATAAACTTTATGGTTATGGTTTGAGAAATACCTACGGTAGTCTATCCGTAATTTGTTGATAAATTTTGAGAAAAAAACATAACTAATAAAGTGATATATGCATATATTGCGAATTTTTAATTTTGAATTTGGCCTTCACAAATCTTTATTATGATAAATGAATTAGTATTTACCTTGAAAAAATAATTAATCGCAAGATATATACTAATTTATATATCATACAACCGCTATCTATTATTTCATTTTACAAATACACGCTAATATTTGTTAACAACATAACAATCTATATACAACATTAATTAATAAAATAAAATATCTTTTTTTTTTAACACAAAAGTCCAAATTGAACAAAAAGTTGGAAAGGTACAAATTTTGTTTTTTTTTTTTAAGAGTTGACAAAGTTGGAATTTTTTTCTTTTTTTTTAAGAGTTGAAAAAAGTTTCATGACCAATTTTGCCAATTTGGTTGACTGCTTTTTTTTAAGAGTTAAAATTAGTTACAGGACCAATTTTGCTCAATTAGATGAAAAAATGGGTCCATGTGGATTAGGACGGATCCAACTCAGCCTTATAACGGGCCATGTGCCACACATGATATTTTGTTGCCGGATTTTGTTGCTCCGGTCAATTCTGGACCAAAATTACAATAATTTAAAGTTATAGGACTATATTTGCAAAACACAAAATCGGACAGACCAAAAATTGCCAACTAGGTACGATTCAAGACCATTTTTATATTTTTCCCATTTTTTTCTCTCGTTTATATTTTGGAGTTTAAATTTGAGAAATTGCTAGAAATATCTGCCTTTTTGGAAAAAGGACATTGTTTACACTCCGCTCACTTTTGCACCCTCCCAGTTGACTTTTTTGACTTTTTTATGGCCCTACATATTTTTTGGTTATTTTTATGCATGTTTCGATTTTTTTGTTACTATATAGTTTTATATGTTATTTATGTTGTTTCGATGTGTGTATATGTTATTTTTGTTTCCATGATATTTTCAATACCTCAATGTATTTTACCTATTCTCAAACTCTTTTTACTGGATGCGGTGTTTTCTATATTGTTTTACGTGTTGTTTCTATACTATTTTTAATGTTCTTATGATATTTCTTTGTTGTTTCAATATCTCAATGTAGTTTTTACATATTTTAAAACTCTTTTTATTATTGTGGTATTTTCTATATTATTTTATTGTTTCTAGGTTATTTGTATATAGTTTTCAATGTTGTTCTGTTGTTTCTTAGTTGTGTAAATTGGAACAAAAATTGAATTGTGTTTTTCTATTCATTTGTTGTTTCTATATTATGCGTATATTTCTTGATTGTTAAGATTTCGGGTATAAAATTAATTATTATGAAAGTAATTATTTTTTCACTCAAACTTTTTTAATGAAACATGTTTGAAACAATCATGAAACAACAACGTAAAAATCCTAAAAAATTGGTCGGGAGTAAAATGTCCAATAAAAAGGAGCGAGCGTAAAAAAATTAGAAAAAGCCTAGGAGCTTTTCAAATGTTGGGCAATTGTATCCATAACCCTTTAAATCTATATTATCTATATATATAATAGCGTAAGTCCTAACTTTTATTTTCCCTCTTTTTGCTTATTATATTAGGAAACAATCAGAAATATTACAAATGGTAATTATTATAAATTCTTATATTAGGAAAATATTATAAGAAAATTATTGTAATTATATAAATTAGGAAAATATTATAAGAAAGATTGTAAATGGTATTCCTACTTTATATGTATATAAATTAGAAAATATATATCATAAATGGTATTCCTATTTTATATGTATAAAAATTAGAAAAAATTTATTAATGGTCTTCCTACTTTATACCAAAAGTGAGTCTATAGTATCAATTTTACCTATATATAATATATAGATTTTAAAAATTATAAATAGTATTTCACCATAATTGATATTAGTATATGCCATTCTTCTTAAATATATATTACAATGATGTGTTGATTCTATACATCATATCTTCATCAAATATATTATTTATTTGTTTCAATGGTGTCGATGCAATTTTCTATAATATAATATTAATTAATCAAGTTTTAAATAATCGATGACTATTAAAACTTTCCTAAATTGTTTAATAATAGTTAAAATAGACGAATTATGATTTTATATATCTTTCACCATTGAATCAACAACCGATTTTATATTCGAGGATTTTTTGGCAACTTATTATTTATGCTAAATCCTCTTATATTTATAGTACTTAAATTACATTAGAGAAACCGTTAGGAAATTTATTGTTTAGATTTCGATGAATGCCATGTAAAACTTAGAATAGAAAGTTGGCACCCCAATTCTTGTTGTAAAATGCATTGTAATAAATAGAGTGACCAAAATGAGTTAAGTCGCCTACGCCCCTAACATGCAAGAAGACAATCAAGACTAGAAGGAAGACTCCGTTAAGAGACAAATTTGAGTATGGCAAAGAAGAGTAGACGGAACTCTCAAGAAGCGGTGAGATGCGGTGAGTGGAGTATCGGTCAAGTCAACTCAAGAAAAGCCAAGTCTCAAGTTGAAGTGACGTAAGAGTCATCCATGATTGGAAGGCGACTCTAAGTCACCTGGGAAAGCAAAGAAATGCGGTCAGTCGAGATAATCAAAAAAGATCCGTTGCGTAAATCAAGAGAATTACTTAAACAATTAATATCTCCATACCACCTTTCTCGGAGTACTCGGTCCCGGAAGCGTGCAAATGGAATGAACCAATGGGAAGCACTACACCGTGTCGAACTCGAAAAGGTGAAAGAACAATTCATACGAGAAAATGGCAATTCCAAGGATCGCAACAAGACAAGCCAACGACATTGCAAGTGACTTTCAAAAATAAGCCTATCTCTTCAACGGGCAAATTTTTGAAAGATCACTATAAAAGGCCGAGGAGTTTAATTGAGAATATGAGAGATATAAGAGACAAGTGACACAAGAGATAGATCCAACCAAAACGTTCAAGCAATTATTAGAAAATCTGAAATATTCTCAATCCTCAAGCTGCACACTACGAAGGACATCAATCCAACACTCACCGTGAAGGAAAGATAACTTCAATCGGTTGAAGAGGAAAATCTTTGAAAATCAAGGGGTCTACATTCCACGAAGGATTGTAGGAAGGTTCAAGTCGAACCAAGTCTTAAGCTTTTGGAGGGCTTCGTGATCAAATCCAAAGAGCTTGAGCAAGTGAGTTTAGTAGTAGCAAAGCGGTGCCACTGTGAAGAAGCTTAGTCATACGAGAAGCCACCGAGTGATCAAGGTGTCTCCGGGTCGAGTCCCAAAGGATCAAAGTCGGTTGTGTGATCAAGACTTGTATCCGGACATTACCACTTTGTATACGATCATTACCTAGTGGATTCCTCCAAGAGTTGGAGAAGAGAGGAGTAGAAGAATTACCCCATCTTGAACCTCTATAAAAATTTCATTGTGTCATTTACATTTCAAAGACTTTAATTCCTGCATTTTTAATCGCTTATATCTGTTTGATAAATTTGCTATCCACTTGATAATTTATAAGTACTAAACCAAGCAATAAATTCTTGCTTAATCAAACTTAAGGGTGTTAAGTCTTCCAAAACAAAACCACGATTGAGTTAATTTAGAGCCAACAACCGAGTTATTCCATCAACACTCGGTTGAGTGCGTTGAGAGATTAACTCTACTTGAGTGGCTAAATTGATCGTCCATCAAGGACACAACAGTAGTATCAACTCTGTATATTTAAAAGGACTAAATTGAAAAATTTGGTAAGGTTTATTCAAACCCCCTTCTAAACCTTACACACTTACACCCTTGGGACCTACAAGTGGTATCGGAGCGGTTGGTTCATTGAACCCTCCGCACCGTTCTTGAACTAGATCTCCAAACTTTTCAAAGTCTGCTTTAGTACTTAATCTTTCAAAACTCTTTTTATCATTAAAAGTTATTATCATGGAAGCAAATTTGACACGCATCCCTATGTTCACAATTGAAGAATTTGATGATTGGAAAATTCGTATGTAGGCTCATCTATCGGCATTACATGATGAGATGTGGATAGTGATAGGAGATGGGCCACTTTGCAAATCTTAAAGGTGAACACACAAGAAGAGTGCAGGTGAAGGAAAGAAGATGTTGCTCCCGGACGATCATGGTTGAAAAACTAAGAATCGAATGGACAAATGATGACGGGAAAAGATACAACCTGGACAATGTAGCCAAGGACATCCTTTACAAAACCTTGGACAAAGCCATGTTCAATAAAGTCAAATCATGCAAAACGGCTAAAGAAATGCAGGACAAGCTAACATTGATTTGTGAAGGCTCGGAGCAAATCAAAGAAAACAAATTATTAGTGGTCGTACATGAAATTTGAGAACTTCAAAATGATCTTAGGAGAAAACCTGGATCAACTGGATGCTCGGTTAACGAAATCACAAATGAGTCATTCCACTTGGAAAGGAATATACACGAGAAGAAAATGTGTATGAAGATCCTAAAAAGTCTTCCACTGAATGGGAAATGAAGGTCATGGCAGAGACATTCCATGGATCTATCAAAGACATCCAATCATGAATTATTCTCGGATCTCAAAGCCTACGAGTTTGAGCCGAGAAGGAAAGACCAGGAAGAGATAGTTGTACCCAAAAACAATTTTTGCTCTAATTGTTAAAGATGGGAAGAGAGAGCCGAGGTCAAAGAAGTCATTGACCCGGAAGAAATAGCCCGATGGTTAAGAGGTTCAACAAGTTCTACAATAAGAACTACAAGAGAGGAAAGGGTGAATCTTCGGAAGACACTCGGATCCTCCAAATCAAAGGAAGATAGGCCAATCAAGAGAAAGTTATCAAAAGGCTTGAATATCAAAGGGTCGACAATCGAAGAATGGAAAGAGTCGATCAAAAGGTCGAATATCTATGTTGGGCGTAGACAACCAGTCACTATGCCATTGATCGCCCATATCCTGTAGTCAACAAATACGGGAATGAAGAAGAAAGAAAGGTCTTGAGAGAAAAGAAGACAAGAAAAGAAAAAGGCAATGATGGCTGCAGAGATGAAGAGACAATTAAGTCAAGAGAGACATTGAGAGCGCGGTGAGAGCACTACTCAAGTGACTCGAAGAAGAAGCCCTGATCCGCTTGATGGCCAAGGAACAAGATCAACGACCAAGAAGATGAGGTACACTCTAACTCATCAAACTCGACTCTAGTGATAGTGAGGCGCGACACACACACTTCATCACCCACTGATCTTTATGATTCATTAGGCAAAATGATGAAAGATTTTGAACGCATTAAATCCTCACACACACTATTGAATGAGGAAAACGACTACTCAAGAGTCAAAACTCAAAGTCGACTAAGGAGCCGAGTACTCTAAGTCAAATAGTGATGAGAATGAAAGTTTAAAGGCTGAAAATGCTAAATTAATAAAGAAATTGCTGCTATAGAGAAGAGGAGAATGACCTCAAGAATGTTATTGCCTCATTCACTAAGGCATCTAAATCATTGGATGATCTTATTTTGAGTCAAAGAGAATGTGGAGACAAGACAGGCTGGGATTTAATTCCTCTATGCTATGTCAAACCTCAAAAGTAATTTTGGAAAAAGGATCTTCAAGCCATGAAGAGTCCGAAAAAATCCAAAACTCTAAATGTTGCACACACATTCACTCCAAAACACTATAACAAGCAAACTAGCCTTGGTTATAAAGGAAAAGGAAAACTTGACCCGGTTGAGTGCGGCTGAAAGGGCAAATTGAGAAGAGATTCACTCTAGTTCCTCAGAAACTCCAAACAAAAATACTCAGTAAAGAAGAAGCGAGCTACCAAAAACCCCAGAAAATCTATAAGAGAAATACATATGATGGGAATGGTAGAAAATATCCAAGCCAAGCTGATTGGAATAATGTAAACTATCAGCATAAACTTATGGAATATAAGCCCAAATGGCAAAGGCCTAGAACTCAGCAAAGGCCATTCCAAAAGTACAAGAGCTTTCATCAAAGACACACACGCACCTAGGCACTACACTCAAAGACACCACAATTACCCAAGAAAGGCAATTGCTAAAACACATATGCGGACATACTGATAAAAGAGACAGTTGTATGAACCTAAAATCCCCAAGCAATTTGCCAGGATTAATCATGATTATGGCAGCGATAGATGGCAACCCCTTTAGAGTCAAATCATTTGGCTATAGGTTGGTTGGATCATCTTACAATTCTAACCCCTCGGGACCCGCACAAGTATGGGTACCTAAAACTTAATTTCCTTGATTGCGGGTTCAAGAACAACCGAGTGCCAAGGAACCTGGTACATGGATAGTGGCTATTCCGGACATATGACAGAAATAAGAAAAATCACAAAATTCAAGGAAGTTAAAGGAGCAAAAGTCATATTTGGAGGAAATGAAGCTCCTGGTGAAATAAGAGGCATTGGATCCATCAAGAGGAATGGATTAGAAATCACGGATGTTGCATATGTTGAAGGACTCAACTTCAACTTCATCGAGCATCGATCCAACTCGTGACAAGGGTTACAATGTTGGATTCAACATGGGTGTATGCCAAATCAAGGATATTGAATCAAATGAGGTTGTACTACAAGGATATAGAGGAAGAATATGTATGTCGTGGATTGGTCAATCGCAACACCCGACTGTCTACTAGCAAAACACAAATGAATCAAGTTGGTTGTGGCACAAAAAGCCGAGTCACCTAAATTTCAAAATGATTAACAAGCTTGCAAGAAGTAATCTTGTGGAAGGACTTCCAGGACTCGAGTATACAAGAAGGAAAGTATATGTGATGCATGTCGGAAGGGTAAACAAATCAAATCTTCATTCAAAGAAAAGACATGTTCATCTTCAACAAGAATATTGCATCGCTTCATATGGATCTATTTGGCCCAAAGGAACCCGAAGATAAGTGGAAAGAAATACACCTTGGTGGTAGTAGATGACTACTCAAGATATACATGGACAATATTCATGTGTAAGAAGAAAGAAACTCTACAAAAACTACCACAAATGATGAAGAGAATTCAAAATGAGAAGAGCCAAACCATTATCAAAATAAGATCGAGACGGAGGAACCGAGTTTGTCAATGGAATAATAACTTCGATATTGTATTGAAAATGGTATTGGTCATGAACTATCGGCAGACAAGAACTCCACAAAGCCAGAATGGAGTTGCGAAAAGAAGGAAAGAACCCTCAAAGAAGCGGCAAGGACCATGTTAGGTCAAGCGGGGTTACCAAAAGATTTTGGGCTGAAGCAATCAACACGACTTGCTACACCCAAAACAGGATGTATGATAAGCAGACGGTGACAAAGACTCCTATGAGATTTGGTGGAAGAAAACCAAATGTTGCATATTTGAAATATTTGGATGTAAATGCTTCATCCACAACAATGGCAAAGACAATCTAAAGGCTTTTGATGCTAAAGGCGATGAAGGAATCTTCTTAGGATACTCGGTGAAAGCAAAGCCTGAGTACTCAACAAAAGAACTATGGTTGCGAAGAATCCATTCATGTGGTATTCGATGAGCGAAATGTAAATGAAGAAGACATTGAAGAGAGTGATAAGTGAATCATCCAACCATCTGAAAGAGTCCCTACTGCTGGAAAGTCGGAATTATCAATTGAGAAGAAGATGAGATAGCCGAATCTCAAAAAGCAATTTGGAAAATTCGCAGCTAAGTGATTACGAGAGAGTGACCCGCGGCAACACGTACAAGTCGATCAATCCGGCTAACTTACTCCAACTGATGTAAGATGGTTGAGAGACCATCCACGAGAACTTGTCATTGGAGATATAAGAGAAGGTGTCAAAACAAGATCGAGAACTCAACAAGAAGCCATGTTCACATGCTTCATCTCGCAAATAGAGCCCAAAGACGTGTCACAAGCTTTGGGCGACACACATTGGATTCAAGCTATGCAAGAAGAGTGAATCGGTTTGAAAGAAATAAAGTATGGGAATTAGTGCAAAGACCCGTACATCAAAATGTTATTGGCACTAAATGGGTGTTGAAATAAGATGAACGAGGAAGGTTACGTGGTAAGAAACAAAGCAAGGTTAGTAGCCAAAGGATATTGCCAAGAAGAAGGGATAGATTTTGATGAAACATTTGCCCCTGTAGCAAGATTGGAAGCTATAAGGATGTTTCTTGCCTATATGCGACTCACAAGGATTTCATTGTATATCGGATGGATGTAAAAAGTGCATTCCTAAATGGTTTATTGGAAGAAGAAGTGTATGTTGAACAACCTCCGGGATTTGAGCGAGAAGACTCTTGGAGATAAGGTATACAAACTCAAGAAAGCCTTGTATGGATTGAAACAGGCACCCAGAGCATGGTATGATACCTTGTCACAATTCCTAAATCGAAAATGGATTCACAAAAGGAAAAGTAGATAGAACACTTTTTAAATTCAAGACAAAAAGAGTATCTTGCTTGTTCAAATATATGTGGATGACATCATTTTTGGATCCACAAACAAAGAGTTTGTGTGAAAAGTTTTCAAACCTCATGCAAAGTAAATTTGAAATGAGCATGATGGGAGAGGCGACATTCTTCCTTGGACTCCAAGTGAAACAACAAGGATGGAACCTTCATAAGTCAAACAAAATACACCGGAGATTTAATGAAGAAGTTTGGTATGGAGGAGAAGTCTTACGTAAAAATACCAATGAATACATCGATCAAAATGGACATGGATGCGGATGGCAAGCTTTGTAGATCAAACAAGATCTGAGCACTTATTGGATCATTGCTCTATCTCACAAAGAAAGCGGGCGGACATCACCTTTCTTTGTAGGTGTATGTGCAAGATTTCAATCTGCTCCAAAAGAGAGCCATATGACAAGACTAAGAGAATATTGAGATACTTGAAAGGAAGCCAAGAAGTAGGCCTATGGTATCTAAATGAAGGTGGATTCAAGCTAATTGGCTATTGATTAAGACTATCTTTGGATCGAGTGGAGGGAAGAAGAGCACTTGAGGCACATGTCAAATGCTTTAGGAAACAGTGATTTCTGGTTTAGCAAGAAGCAAAATTCAATAGCCACCTCTACAACAAGAAGCGAGAATACATAGTTGCGGGCGGTAATTGTTGTGCCCAAGTCCTATGGATGAGGCAAAGGTGAGAGACTATGAAGTTGAAGAAAAATAAATTTCAATCATGTGTAATAACACAAGTGCAATTGCCATTACTCAAAATCTGTGTTGCACTCAAGAACAAAGCATATCGATGTCGATATCACTTCATAAGAGATCACGTTGAAAAGAAGGACATCATCTTGCAATATATCTCAACCGATAAACAAGCTGGTGACATCTTCACAAAACCATTATGTGAGTCAAGATTTGAAGAACTCAAACATGAGTTAGGGTTAATTGGTGGTGACACTCGGAAGAATCAAAGAAAAGAAATGGAACAGAAAGGTGGTGAAAAAGAGTGAACACTAAAATCATTTCGATAAATCACCTTAGAAAAAAGACAGACTACACCGAGTCGGTGATAAACAGTCACCAAGAGAACTGTGAGAAGTAGAGTTAAATCGGCTAAGGGATAAGTTGAGTCACTTATGAGCAAAGTGACAAAAACGCATCGTTTTGACTAAGCGGGAATGTTTTAAGGAATACGTCGGCATAATGATGATGTGTACTGAGACATAAAGTCGCACACCAAGCTTATGATTGGATATAAATCTTTGCCGCATTAAATACGAGACATTAAATGCTAAATAGGCGTGCAAAATCTAAGCCGTTGATTTCGATCACATTTCAAAAACCACCCGCACGCGTCCTTTCATAAACCATACTTAAACCATTTTCGTCCGTTTCTCTCTCACACTATCAAAACTGCTTTCATTTCTTTCTCTCAAAAGCAAAGGCAAAAAAATTCTCTCGAAACCCAATCTATCTTCAAATCAATCTCTTAGTTTTTCTTTGATAAAATCCTGAAAAATGGCACCAACCTACGACTTTGTCAAATTAGGGAAGCAAATCCACACGGGTCTCTTTGTGGATTTCGACGGAATGGTGAAACAGGTCCGCGACACCCTAGTGAAGAAAATCGTTGAAAAATTGGAAACGCCCCGGGCTGAAACCGTTTCGATGTTAGAATATCCGATGACCTATGTGGAGGAGGTCGCACGATTCTACGTGAATGCTTTGAGATTCACGATGAAGGAATAAAGTCATCTGTTCACGGAAAGCGGTGACTATCTCTACGCGAGGATTTGGTGACCCTTTGCTCACTACCGGCGGAAGGAGCATCGAGAGATTAACGAAGTGATGTAAACCTGGCTGATGCTTGGAAAAAAATAGCCAAGCTTCGACTATCTTTGATAAAATAGTGTACACAAAACAAAAGATGCTTGAAGGGGGATTATCACAAGTTTGGACATAGTTGTCAAATGTATTGACATCAAATTTGGCGACTTTGACCAATCACAAAAAGCAAAGTGATTGTAATGGATGCAATCATCGCGAGAAAAAGAAGATAAAGCTGGGTTGAGTTTGTCTCTGCCCGGACTCTGCCCGAACGTGGGTTGAGTTTGCCTAGTGATTGGCGGTGATGGAGGTGAAAGGAGTCCTCTTAGACATGGGAAGGCATTCCATGTTAACAAGAGGATGTTGAGCAAACCTCTCGGCGCACGAGAAGAGCCTACGCCAAGAGAGGCGACACAAGTGAGGGAGAATCGGTGACCACGAAGATCTGGTGTTTTCTCTCCACCCAAGAAGAAAGGCTGCCCTGCGGTTGCTAAGAAAGATTCTTGCCCCTGCATGAAAAGAAAGTCAAACATGCTCCCGCCCCTGCGGCAAAGTCACTGCCCCTGCGGCCGTGTCTCCCGCCCAGCGGCGGCGGTCGAGAAGGACTCACAAATACCTTCTCCGATCGTCAAAAGAGAGAACGATAAGCCAAGACGGCGGCTCCTCGAGAAAAAGACACCGCACCGGCCCCGCCGCCCAAGACTCGGATGAAACCGTCTCAAACCGAAAATCCCTCGGTACAAACTAGGAGACGAAGAAGAATCATCAAGCACTCCGAGCTTAAGAAACCGGGCTGGGTCGACCACTCATTGGAGCAGATCTGGAGACGGTGGAGAAGTAGAGTCTCCAAATGAAATTGATGAAACAGACCAAGTGCTTTGAAGGCGTCAGCGAGGCAACCGGAAGACACAAACGTAGTCCACACAACAAACACAAGCGAGAAGGCGATAAAGCGGATAGTGATGTGATGATCCTATCTCCACCTTACCCGGACATCCAAAATCGTCTGCGTGAGTGGAGAAATGGAAGTTGAGTAAATCGAGGGAACAGCAGTTCCAACGGCTTTGAGTTTATAGAAGAAGAAGAGGAAGCTGTTAAAATTCCTTGGACTAACCACGCTGTGCTCCCAGCCTTTGGATGAAGACAATTTGCCGAGACATCCTGCGATCTTCAAGGACAAAGAGAAAGAAAAGCAAGCGAGGAAGGAAGGAGGCACGTGAGAAGGCAAGCATCATCCTATCTCGGCACCACGAACACACACATCCTCTCCTTGATGTCTTCTCTGCATGATGATGAGGATCCAGGAGAATCTTTCTTTGCCCGCGAGAAGAGTTGCAAATCAGCGGCAAGCATTGCGAATCGAGAATCCTTCACGAGCAAAAAGACTGATGGAGGGACCAGGAGAGTCCTCGAACATAGGCTGAAATTGATCCAATGGGAGTGGTTCACAAATCGCCATTTTGTTCTTTGCCACCACTTCCCACTCACTCGGAAGAAGGCAATAAGGGACTTGGCGATGAAATCGGATAGTGGGGACCCCGGTCGAGCCAACCCCTATTGAAGGTGTGTTACCACACGCCCCAACGGTGAACATTCAATCGAAAGCATCGGGAGTTTGGAGACGAGTGACCCCATTCCAAGTCACTCGGTGGTGCGCCCGGTGAGGGGAAACTCCTCCACCTGCGGCAAGGTCGGAGGACGCTGCGAGATGACACCTGCAACGAATCAAGGAGGCGAAGTAGAGAAAATACAAACACAAGAAGAACAGCAAGTTGCCATCAACGAAGCTCGAGGCGATTGAGACTCTCTCAGGTGTCAAGCTGCTCTCAAGAAAAATGACTGGCTGATGCGATCGAGGCACGAGGAAGGAATGCCACAGGGAGTTAACACTGGGCGATGAAAGTGCAATCCATGGGGTTGAGACTCCAATGGATGCCACCGCAGAAGACCCTAAGACAAGCGACACTATCGAAAGGGAGGACCAAGGCCTCGCTTGCGGTAGAGACTGCTGCGGTAATGAAGGCCACGGGAGGTTGAGACTTCCCGGGGTAAAGAAGGCTGAAGTAGAGAACATCCCTCCTGCTATTATCGACCCATCGAGAAGGAGATAAGTGCACTTCATGATTCCCAGGATAATCCTGATGTAACCTTTCTCGGGATCGGAAGGCGAAGAAGAAGGCGAGTCATCCCCGTGATGAGATCCAAAAGACTCACATTGCGGATGTTCCAAGCACGAGCAAGTCGATCCTAAGACTACTCGTCAAACATTTAATTTTGATGATGAGCCACCAATGGAAATCTCATCATCGTCCGATGACGCTTCCGATAAGGCCGAGGACCATCTACTCAATTGGAAAAATCAGTGAGACCAACGAAGGTTGAGACAATCGAGGCTCGGCAAGCTGGGTCCACTTCACAACAAAACCCAATGAACCGAGAATCCACTGCGCGAGGCTCCTCAAGCTGCAGCGGTCGATTCTAAAAGAACTTCACGCGCACCGCTCATCATCGAATGATCCCGGTTGGCGGTGATGAATCCTTTATAGAATCTTTTCCTTTTTCCCTGAGTACCCGACCTCCATGAAGAGTCGAAAACGAACGCGCACGCTACCACGACCAGCTCCGTTTTCCATCGGCACCATTGTTCGGTGATTATGATTTTGACGTTGCATGGCCATCACCGCAAACGGAAGAATCGGTGAAGTCCGCGAAGTGTTCAAGGCATTATTCGGCGAGATTGAGCGGATGGAGAGGCATCGAGGCCTCTATGGACATGCGGCCGGACAACGAGATGCAAATCTTCATCTGCGATTTAAGAGGCATAACAAATCATAATCGAGGAATGGTGGCAACGGCCCGAAAACAATGCGTGTGGAACAAGTTAGATACTTGAGGACATTGTTCAACAAGGCTTTCTTTGGTATGGAGAGTCGAAAATGCTTGATGCAAAACGAAGGCCGAGAGAGCATATTGAGCACATGCATGAAGCTCACATTGCCGAGATAAAGCTCTTCGTGAGCAAAACAAGAGTGATCTACGACGTTTGGAAGAAACCATGAATTCAAAATTGACCTTCTCATGGTTTGAGATGAAACCGATTTCAAAGTGAGTCCAACGCTACTCGATCCGAATTTCGTCTTTGCATACTCTGCGGCAAACTCGAGACAAAACTCAACTATCGGAGGCTCGACTTCACCTTTGCCCGATGTTTCAGTGTCCCTCTCTTTTTGATGATGCCAAAAAGGGGAAGAGGAATACCTTAAAGCACGAAAGGATTTGAAGTTGAGAAGGAGGAACAGTGCGAGGAAAGTCACCGGTGAAGTGTTGAAACAAAAGAAAGGAAAGTTTGTTGAGGGGAAGGATCGGCGGATGTGACCTTGATGATTGCACAAACCCCCAACAAGGTCACATCACCGGTGACATTATCGGCAAACTCCTGTGACTCTGCCACTCCAACACTCTTCTATATCTATGGTGAAAAGAGAAAAACAATTGAAGCGAGGGATGAAGGAAGTGGAAGGAAGAATGGATGCCCTGTTATGAACATCTTGAAAGAACATGGAGGCATTCCGGTGAAGCGAGACACTTATGCCATTTCGGATGTCGGGACAGAGCCACGATCGATTGATGAATTTAAAACGCTCGAATCTGAAGGATACTTTGCAAATATGTCTATGGCTCAAGCTTGGGACTTGTCTTGGGAAAAGGGTCTCACGTTATGTGAAGAAGGCGACGAGCGACGGACTCGGATCGCTCTGGTCACTTCGCCGGTCACTCACTCGGGAAAGAAGAAGACCCCGTACAATACACGCCCGAGGTAGAGGAAAAAGTAGTGGTGGACGAAGAGGTTTCGGACTGTGGCCTCGCCCAAAAATATATATGATATTTCTATATAATTATAAATTAATTGATTAATCGATTGATTTAATTAATATGTGTGCAACAGGCATCGATGATTCCGACGAATGACAATGATGACATTAAGGTGGATCTTTGTTGAGAATCGGCTTTTCAATTGATTCTATCAAAGTCGCATATAAATAAACTTCGCTTGTAAGTATTTACTCATATATGTATATATGTGTGGGTGTGTGTGTAAGTTCGCGATATCTTATGTTTATTTAGTGGTGAGATTTTTTTGTTAATACTCTTCTTTATCAATAGTCTATACATATGAAGTTTTGGAATGATTTTATCAAGGGTACACATAAAGATTAAAACGATGCAATTATAAGGCATAATGGAAGACAATATTGTGTCGGATTAAAGTAATAGAAATCCAGGATTTTCATGCAATGTGGTTGCCAAAATTATAATTGTTGTATACAATTAATAAATTGATGATATTTAATCCTATAGATACAATAAGTATTTATTATTTTTCTAATCAATCTTATGGATACAACGAACTATTAAATGGAATTTTTTAAAATCCTTGGTATAATAATTGATGGTATCTAATTGTACTTTTATTCATAGACAATATCTATTAATATTTTATTAATCGAATTTGACAATACTATGTGAGCGGATAATTGATAAGATATTTAAGAAAAAAATGAGAAAATCGCACTTTAAGATTAAAAATTTATTAATCTAGCAAATATAATGTATTATTTTTTAATTAAAAAGACAATAATTGGTTAATGGATCATTTTTTTCTATTTACAAGGGAGTATAATTGTATAATTGGATAACATCGTATTAGGCTTAATAAAAACAATTGATTGAAAAAATTTTAAAAAAAAACTCAAAATGGTAACAAATATTTTTGCTCGGAAATATTGTGTATATCTCTTTCATATATTGATTAAAATATTTTTTTATGCTTTGCCAATTTCCATTTATATTTAAATTGACTTTGGATTATGGACTTTTTATGGATGCTTTTGAAAATATTTTGTTATTAGTAAGATGTTTGATTTTTATATCATGCTTTTGAAGAAATATCTGGATTTTTATTTCATATTGATTCAATTGATGTTGCAATATTTATTTATTATATTTGTTTTTGAAATGTGGTATTTTTATAGTGTTAACAAATACTAATTAAGTTCATCTAGAAAAATGAATTATCTTCTAAGTGGTCCACTTTGATCAACATTGGTGTTAATTTGATGATAATTTGCTTAATTAAAAACTCTAATTATTATCGAATAAAATTAGTATATATGATATAACTAAGGCAACTCAAGCGGAAAAATAAGAATAAAAAAAGAAAAGATATAAAATAAGATACATTTTTGGACAAATCAATCCAAATATTCTCTTAACCAATGCATATTTTGGAGCTATCCAAAATTAGCGATGCTTTGATTTGTTAAGTCAATGGCAAGAATATTTAGCAACATAAATATTTTATTGGCTAATTGTTTTTTGGTCATGATTATAATATATTTTGAGATTTTAAAATTTAACTATAATCAATCGTATAATTGTCCTACACAATCATTAAATTGATTGTAATCATTACTATAGATACAATAAGTATTTATTATTATATTTATCCAATCTATCGATACCATCAAACATTGATTGAAAGAATCTTTAAATTAAGCCTTTGGTAAAACAATTAAGTGTATTTATTTATATTTTTTAACCGAATTTGACTATGCTACACACAACGGGATAATTTACAAGTTTTACAAAAATTAAGAAAATCGTACATTATGATTAAAGATTTGTTAATTTAGAAAAATATATTAACTTGACAAAAAACAATAATTATCGATTCGAGTTTTTTTTTCTAATTTCCAATGGTGTACAATTTTATGATTGGACAACAATATATTATCTTAATTAAGAAAAACAACTAATTAAAATATCTACAAAACTAAAAATGGTAACAAATAATTGATTGTTTGAAAACTATACATATCTCTTTCATATATTGATATGAGATTCATAAAACTAATTAAATTGGCATTAAATAATTGACATGATCAATCAATACTACATTAGTCTTACAAAACCAATCATATAATTACTTAATTGGTATCTATAATCAATTAGTATTTATTGTTTTTTTATTGTTTATTAACTATAACTCTATAAAACAATCATAGAACTGATGGTGCTTTACTTGGTAAATCAACAAATCAATATTGGAAGATGAAATAATCAATGTATGTTTTGGAGGTATCCAAAATTGACGGTATTTTGCTTTGGTAAGTCAATAGAAAGATTTTTTGTAACGAAAATAATGTGTTGTTAACTCAATATATGATAATTAATAATTATATTGTCAACCAATGCCATTAAATAAATTATTGTAAAATCGATTATATAATCATTTATAGAGGATTAATCGATTGATGTTACATTTTAAAATAAACTTCCCGATTAAAAATTTTTGGATTGTCAAACTTACCAGTGTATTCTATCATTTCTTTTGATTGATGAGCGATTCACATCAATACATTGTTGATCAAAATGGGAAAACTCATGGGGTTTACATACATCTATTGAAAATAAATGTCAAATAATGAATATTGATATCTATTGTACTATTTCTATACCATGTTTCGATTATATCATGTTTATGTTCGTAAGTTTTTAGTGGATTACTATGATACTTGGTGTAAAATTTATGTTAATACTATTAATGTTTATATCAATGACATAATAGTTCCTTTTAAATTTTATTCACAATTTTTCTATCATATTATTTTAAATAATATCTCAATTTACATTTTTGATTAAGAATGTGAAGTATTCATTTTTCAATTGTACAAGTACAATATAAAAATACATGCCTCACAAATTATATATAATTATTTATAGAGAGGTGTATAAGAAAGAAGGGATATATAAAACAATAATTTGGTGACACACTACGAGGGATAATTAAACGAGTTGAATTAGACATTTAAGTTTATAGTTAAAAATATAAAACTGATAATAATTTTTGTTTATAATAACCTTATACGAATATTACTATTAATATAAAGTAATAAATATCATTTCATGTTAATAGATATTATAAAATACACGTGCAACGCACGGGTGAATTAATAGTTTATATAATAGCGAAGTCCGAAACAAAAACTTTCCCGCTCTTTTTGCTTCTTATATTTGGTAATATTTTAAATTAGAAAAATATTGTAAATGATATTCCTACTTTATATATATATGAATAAATTAGAAAAATATTGTAATTGGTATTCCTACTTTATATGTATATAAATTAGAAAATTATTATAATGCATTCCTATTTTATATGTATAAAAATTAGAAAAACAAATCCGCTCTTTTTGTTTCTTATATTCGGTAATATTTTCAATTAGGGTTGTGAATGGTATTCCTACTTTATATGTATATAAATAAATTAGGAAAATATTGGAAATGGTATTCCTACTTTATATGTATATAAATTAGAAAATTATTATAAATGGTATTCCTATTTTATATGTAGAAAAATTAGGAAATTTTTTCTGCTCTTTTTGCTTCTTATATTTGGCAATATTTTAAATTAAAAAAATATTGTAAATGGTATTCCTACTTTATATGTATAAAAATAAATTTGAAAAATATTGGAAATGGTATTCCTACTTTATATGTATATAAATTAGGAAATTATTATAAATGGTATTTCTATTTTATATGTATAAAAATTAAGAAATTTTTATAAATGGTATATATATAATGGATACATGAATTTCGGTCCAAAATTTTCCCGCCTATTTTTACTTCCTAAATTTGGAAATTATTTCACTGTGAAATCCTAACCGTATATCTTGCAATCTATATTAATAATAATCTTAAACATTAATATTGATATATATAGATAGATATGTGGATATATATATATAGTCAAAGATTAGATACACAAATTACCAATAACAATTATTTATAGAAAATATTGTTCATTAAGTAAATATGCAATAATATTTGTTCAAATATTATTTTTCATGAATTATGAAAAATATAAAATGTATTCCAACTTAATATTATATCAAAAGTTGCCAAAGTTTAGATACATCGTTTACCAAAACAATTAATTATAGCTAATGTTTTCTTCAAAGGTACTTTTTGCCGACTTATTATTTATGTTAAATTAATTATATTTTATATAAAATCCTCTCATATTATACTACTTCAATTGCTTTAGAGAGACACTTCACAATTGTTGATCCTAAATTCAAGATAACCAAAAATATGATTTATCTTCACATTTTTCTTTATTACCGTCTTCCTCAAATGTCATGCCAACGTCGAAATTGAACTTCGATTCTCGCACTAAACAATATTTTTTATAGTCCATCTTGTACTTGGAACTACATGGACATTTTTTGGTCATGTAATAAATAAATTTTGCTTCTTTTTGTTTATTCCTTTTATTTTTGTTGTATTTGTTTTTTAAGTTACATTTTTATTTTGAATTATTCTTATTTTGAAAATCAATGTTTAAATCTAGATTGAGATGATAACCGATAATATCTTTCAAACAATAAAATTATGTAACCTCTCTAGAGTGTATGATAGCATCAATTGTGCGATAGACACGATAAACAACTATTATTCTAAAAGAGATTATCGAATTTGATTTTACAACTCAACTATTTGGCTTATGGATTAAATTATTCTCTTTGATTAACAATTAGCTAAAAGTATTTCAAACAAATCCAAATACCAAAGTAATAATGGTGGTAAATTAGTATTAAGTTTTTCCTACTAACAATATATTGACCATGCCCAATTAAAATATATATATATATATATATGTGTGTGTGTGTGTGTGTGTGTGTATATATGACCATACAATAACATTTTAGTATATGATATAATTTAAGATGACTTAATTGAAAGTGAAATAAAAAAATACAAGATACAAAATAAGATACACAAATTTGGACAAATCGATCGTAAAAATTCTCCTAAACAATGCATGTTGAGTTATCCAAAATTAACAATGATTTGTTTTGGTAAGTCAATGACAATATATATTTTTTTGTAAAAGCAATAATTTATTCGCTAATTGATTTTTCCTGCCCATTTGCACCGACTAAATTTATAAATTATTTTTTGCAAAATCCTAATAGTAGATATTGCAATAAATATTAAATGGAAATTCTAAACATTACTATCGGTATTAATATATATCCAATATCCTAAAAATACATAAAATAAATCAAATCCCAAGAATTTGCGACTCAACAAATTGTCTCTAATATCTTCTCAATTCACTCTTCATACCATCAATCAAATTTAGCCGAATTATATAAGGGAAAAATTCTTGAAATAAAATTATATATATTTATAAATTTATAACTATTGATTTAATAATCAAGAAATGAAAACGTTTAAATTAGATTTTGGAAGTCAAATATTATTTCATCAATATACGATTCTGTAACAAATAGAAAGCCATGATTTTTTTCAAGATATAAGTTATTTTGTTAAGTTCATTGTATCAATATATCAACCAAATATCAAATTATAAATCGTATTTATCAAATATCAAATGCTAATTTAATTATAACTGATAATATTTCTTTGATTTGAGCCAATATATCTTAATGAAATAACTTATATTCTATTATTCTATTATAATATATATAACTATGTTTATATCAAAAATGCAATAAAAGATTGGTGTACAGATTTTGAAATCAAAACCTCACTGAGTGACTTTCTAAATGAATCATTATCTTTTAATTAAAAAACGTGAGCACATTGGTTATTCTTCTAATCTTTTTACAATCTACTTTGGTTTTAGCAATATATAGTTTAAATTTACGAATTTGTTTAAATGTACAAATTTTGTCACCTTAAAGGACAAAAATATAGGGAAAATAATTTAATACTTAGATTTTTTTTTAATTCTATAATTTCTTGGCACCGCTCTATTTATGTGTACCATCCAACTTCTTACGAAAACGAAGGGAAAAAATAAGAATTTTTGGTGAAATTAACCCTCAAATTCTTTTGAACAAGAATCTTGATATATTATTCAAATTTGTTATTATAAATATAGATAAAATACTTAATATTAGTTAATATATCCACTAAAAATTTTTTTGTTTGATTTTACTAAATATAACAATTGAAAAAAGGAAAATAATATAGAAGCAACAAACACGTGTGCAACTCAAAAATTTGCAATTTCTATTTATATTTTTAATTGAATTTGACAATGCGATACGGTTAGATTATTGAAAATACATTTCGGAAAAAATTGATAAAATCTTACATTAATATAAAATATTCATTAATCTAGAAATGTATTATCTTATAATAAAAGGACAATGGTATGATTTCTATTCTCTGTTTCATTTATATCATGTTTATATTCATAATTTTTTTAGTGCATTATTATGATATTGTTGTAAACATTGTGGGGATATATACAACTACGTTTATATCTAATGAACTAATAATTTGCTATAAATTTTTATTCATGATATTTTCTCGCCATATTATTTGAATAATATCTCAATTTAAATTTTTCAATTGATTATAGAAATCTTTATTCATTCTTATTATAAAATCTCATAGTCAATAGCATAAAAATATCTATTTTATAGCTAACATATTTACATTGCATTCGAGCCTTTTCTCTTTTTCATTAGTCATTATAATTAGAAAAAAATACAAATACACTATTAACAGATTATTATCTTGAATTATCCACACGTTAATTCTATGATATAAAACCGGTCTAATTTAATTTTTTTCCCACTAAATTATAGACTTTTTCATTAATATATTAATTTTTAATTTTTTAATCGAATTTTAAAAAAAAATATTGATTTATTTTATTTTTTACAATTAAGAATTTATTAATTAAATTTAAATAATAATAAGTTATTTCGTAATTAAGTTTATTTTTTAAAATTAATAATTCTAATTAAAACTTAACTTTTAACAAAAATTAAAAAAATCTTGTGGCCATTTTCGTCCTTAAAAGTGAACATGTACCAATTTATAATAAAAATGTGACGTATGGGTACTAAATCGATAACTCCAAAATGTCACTACCAAACCAAAGAAAGTGCCTATAGGTCAGGTATTAAAAAATGAATAACCCTAATAATAATACTAATAATACTAATACTACTACTACTACTACTAGTACTACTACTACTACTAATATAATAATATGCATTTAATTTATTACTCGACTTTGTCTTTGCATCATTTGTAACGTTTTATTACTTTGTATGTGTGGAGAAAAATTTGAATTATCAGGATCCACATCTGCAATCACCTCTCAGAAAAGTTCAAGAAACCTATAAACAATGAAAATTTTAAATTGAGCATTATAACTATCAATTTTCAAGAACCTCTTTTCAGTAATATTTCAAATGGTATTTATTCGCTATATTGTTTGGCCTCAAACTCCCGCCAACTATATTTGTTGGATGATATTTTTACAAACAACATCAACTGAGAAAATGTCAAGGTATCAAGTATAGACAAATTGTTTTGATTAATGTTATTATATTAAATTATCAAATTGTATTATATTTAACTGACCTTTCTAATTGATCCATTTGATATTTTCTAGAATCGAATTTCAAATTTAAGTCAATAATTAAAAAATATAAATTTTATATATAAACATTTGTTTTTATTTACTTTATATAAATATTTCATTCCCAGGACGTGTACATTGAAATTGCATTTTCACACGAAACCCCTACTAATCGAGTTGTTTATCACAAGTGAGTTGTTGTTTATCTTCGATTCATTAGATTCTAATCCGGACACCTTGCTCTCTTCACAAACAGAACACACACCATAGGTGTACACTCCAAAACTTTTGCCAAAGTCCGTCGGCGATTTTTCTTCTTTGAAAATTCATGAGAAACCCGAGATCTTTTTCTCCTCGGGGGACAATTCAACACCCATCCCCAAGTCCTCAAGTCCTCTCATACGCTTTACTCCTTCCTTCCATCGTCCTGCTCCGAGTCATTTGGAGTTCTCCACCGTTTAGTTTCTTCCTTAATTGCGCGTCTACATGATCCGGTTCTTGAGCGAAACACCGTCGAGGAGACGATTCGGGGACAAATGCCAGGTTGTTTTCGAACAACTCAAATCTTTGTTAATATCTTCACTTTCTTCACTAGGTGGTGATTCATCAACAAGATGTTGCTCCTCGTCTTGGGTATCTCGTTTAGAAGGCAAGTCCGGGAAGTCTTTCCCAGGATGGGCATTTTCCAACTCGAGTGCGTGGAGAATGGCGTCTTCTCTTCGAGCGTATTTGACGGCCTTAGAAAGAGTATTTGCAAGAACTCAAATCAAGTTACTACCAAAGATGAACGAAGTACGTAATCTAGGCTAAGTTTGGTTTTTGTTTGCAACTTCCCATTTTCGTTCCTCCAAAATAAATCCAACACCGAAAACAAAACACATCTTCGCTTCTCCGAGAACGCGAACTCGAACTACTTGGCTTTACTTTAGCTACAAGGACGGTTTCATCGACCTAACAATGACCAATAAACTACTACTGGAATTAGGGTTTCCTATTTATTTCCACTTCCTTATAGGCACCTCTAGAAAGCTTTGGGCAATGCGGTTTCACTTACTCCGCATGTCCGGACATTGGACCTTCTTCAAACCGGCCTTTGAACTTTAGCAAATAAGGGCATGAGCAATGTGAGCTTTTTTGAGGGTTTTGAACGTAAAAAACTGATGAAGAAACCTCACCCCATTGTGGGGTGAAGGTTTTGTGTCCCCCAAAAAAACGGTACCATATAACTAGACCGCTTTTTCCCAATTCTTTTTTATTAATTTTTTTATAATACCAATTGTTTTTAATAGTTTTTTCTACTTTTTGCTACATTATATATTTATATTCAACAAATGCATATAAATATAAATAATATTTATTATATATAAAATATGTATAAAATATATTTTTATTTTATAAAAATAGAAATTTTATATATTTATATAAATGTAATAATGAATATTATATAATGTAAAATATAATAACAATATATGATGTTATAAATTATAATGAGGAGTGTAGGGTCCACAAAAAAGTTGTTTAGAGGTTTTTGGATTGTGAAAAGAAATGTGGGATTTTTTTCTTTTTGAGGTTTTTATGATGTGCCACCATGGGCTCCACCAAAAAATAGGTTTGCAGAGGTTTTTTTTGAAGTTTGGCATTGGAGATGCCTAAATAGTTCTAGAATTTCAAATTTAAGTCAATAATTAAAAATATAAATTTTATATATAAACATTTGTTTTTATTTACTTTATATAAATATTTGCGTATTAAAATGAAGTAATAAGTAACAGCTCGTGTTAATAGATAGTTTCAAATAAACTAAAAATAATATAATAATAACACACGTGCAACGGACGTGCAGAATTATATATAAATATGTAAAGATCCATTTTAAATCCCTGTTAAATCTCTTTAAAATGATAGTGCCCAGAGTACTGTCAAGGCCTGGTACAAAGTACCTAATGGACTTGGATACAAGCGTCTTTAGAATCAGAAGCCTTATTGTTTTTTTTTTTTTTTTGAGAAAAAGAAGCCTTATTGTTAAGTCTAGATACTTGACTTGGACCTTTTTAGGCTTTTAATAAACCAAAGGGCCGGTTCCTGGCACCAATGTAAGCTTCAACTTTTCCATTTAATTCGACCAACTCTTAGTGGGCCTCGCTTCGGACCCTACAAACGGCCCAATGTCCCCCCTGCCGTTGGCGCGAAAGTAACCCTCCATTTCCCGCCACGATGTGTCTCCTCCTTTCAATTGAGCTAAAATCTCACTTCCATTTCTTCTATTGCCCTAAAACCTCTCTCTCTCTCTCTCTCTCTCTCTCTCTCTCTCACACACACACACACACACACACACACAGTGACAAATATGGCTTCCGATTCATCTCCCTAACATGCACGACGGTAAGATTTTGTATTTCTTATGGTAATTTGTTTAAATCCACGACTGTAAATCTCTCCCATATTTCATGTAATTTTGAATTTGTCAGATTCATAGCTTAATTTGTGAAAATCCATGGCGGTAATAGAGTTTGACGCGCATCTGTATATATATCTCCTAAATTGTGCCGTAATTTGTTTAATTACAGGCCCCTCTTCGCCGGATGTCTGGCCTACGAGCCCAATCAGTAACACAATCTCCTCCCCAGGCGACTCCAGGCGCCCAAAACGTGGCCGTCGCTCTACCCAGGCTACCCCATCTCCACTGCCGTCACATTCTCGTTTCACAACCCCGATGCAACTCCAACGCCCTCCAGCAGTAACCACCCTCGTGACCGACGTAGGCGATCATCTGTCACCCCCAATGCCGCTGCCACACCATCCTCCACTGATGATGTGCCACCATCCTCAGAGGCTGGTGAGGGGGATGATGATGAGGCCCCACCGATGTACGTATGGGGCACGAACATTAGTGTACAAGATGTTAATGCAGCAATTTTGAGGTTTTTAAGACATTTTAGAGAAAATCCTCAGCAAATTGAGGGGAAGTATATGAGGATAATTAACCATGTGATTGAAACCGAGGGGGACTCGCTTGATGTTGATGCACACGATGTGTTTGATTATGATAGTGATCTGTATATTAAAATGGTTAGGTATCCACTTGAGGTTTTGGCAATTTTTGATATTGTGTTGATGGATATGGTTAATAGAATCAATCCTTTATTTGAGAAGCTTATACAAGCCAGGATTTTCAATCTAAAGAGTTCAACTTCTCTGAGAAATCTTAACCCTTCTGGTCAGTTTTCTCATTTGTATCTTTTATAGTGTTTAATTTTACTCTGGATGACGATTGAGAGAGTGTTTTTGTTTGTTTTCTGATTAGATGTTGAGAAAATGGTTTCGGTGAAAGGGATGATTATCCGATGCAGCTCCATTATACCTGAAATCAAAGAAGCAGTGTTCAGATGTCTTGTATGTGGCTATTACTCTGACCCTATCGTGGTTGATAGAGGTAATTGATTTTGTTGGTCTCTTCATTGTTTCATATGTGACAGGACGAATTCAGGTTTATGTGGACTTATTGGATTTGGTATTTTTGAACATTTTGGTGCTAACAGGAAGAATTGACGAGCCAACAGCTTGTGTAAAGCAAGAATGTCTTTCAAAAAACTCTATGACCCTTGTTCACAATAGGTGCAGGTAAAGTAACTTGTTATCTTATCTGATTACTGGTTGGTAGTCGGTGGTGGATTATGTATAGGATAAACAAGCAGACAAAAGTAATAGTTCTGGCTGTTAGATATATCAGTTGCAAAAATTGGAAGGCTCATGTGAAGTGCGAGATAGTTCTCGGACAATTTAAGGCTATATACACTTGCTATATGTTGTTTCAGGCTACTGCTTGACTTAAGAAGTAAAATTTGATATCCATGAATAACACATGACTGATGATCGCCAATTGAACATGTTGTTTTGTTATGTAATTATAATTATTTAGTTTGGGCTGATTTGTAGATTAGAGTTGGTAGTTAAATACATCAACTGTGGTGGCATACAAGTGGTTACTATAAATCTACAACACTATGGATAATATTTCTAGTAGTGGGATTTTGTGTGTATGCAATCCCTTGCATTGAATTTTAAATAACAGGAATAGATTTTAAATATGGTGTTTCCTTAAGGTGGGAATATCTAACACTTTCCGACTTAGTGCTTAATAATCTGTAATACATTATTTATCTTTCTGTCTTCTTTTTCGTCCTATTTGTTTTGGGAAAAAAAACAGATTTGCGGATAAGCAAGTCGTGAGACTCCAAGAGACACCGGATGAGATCCCTGAGGGAGGAACACCACACACAGTGAGCTTGTTGATGCATGACAGGCTGGTAGATGCTGGCAAGCCAGGTGACAGAGTTGAGGTGAGATCATATACATTTATGTTGTCACTGTTGGACTTCCAGTATTATGTAATATTATAGTATGGTAAGGTGCTATTTTTGCTTTTAGGTCACCGGAATTTACAGGGCTATGAGTGTCAGAATTGGTCAGACACAGAGGACTGTGAAGTCAATTTTCAAGGCAAGCACCTCCAGTTCTCTTATGCCTTTCTCTGTTGCTAACATTTTGATTTTGATAATTGCTGAGATGTGAATACGGGTTTCATTTGAAATGCCCGTGGATACATAATGATTTCTCTCGTTTCCAGACTTACATTGATTGTCTTCATCTAAAAACGATAGACAAGTCAAGAATGTATGTGGAGGATTCAATGGTAACTGAAAATGAAGCAAGTAGGAACGATAATGAATCAACTCTCGACATTGAGGATAAGGTAATTCAAAGCGTGTGATATTACATATTAGAAGAACTAGTTTGTTGTTCTGTTTTGAGTGTATCCTTCTGCAAAATTTCAGGTCGAGCAATTAAAAGAGTTGTCTAGACAGCCTGATATATATGAGAGATTGACAAGATCTTTGGCACCAAACATATGGGAGTTGGATGATGTAAAGAAAGGCCTTCTTTGCCAGGTGCCACATTTTAAGGCAATAATTATTTTTGTGATTAGTGTGTTGTAGGTTTATGTCAATTTAATAGGAATTTATATTGCTCATATTGTTCAAATGGCTCCACATAGCTTTTTGGAGGGAATGTATTGAAGTTGCCATCCGGCGCTAGCTTCAGGGAGATATAAATATTCTACTTGTTGGGGATCCTGGAACCAGCAAATCTCAGCTGCTCCAGTACATTCACAAGCTATCTCCTCGTGGTATCTACACTAGTGGCCGAGGAAGCTCTGCAGTGGGATTAACTGCTTATGTGACCAAGGATCCCGAGACTGGTGAAACCGTGAGTAAATTTTGCAAAGATCACATTTCTTATTCCACTTTTCATTATTAATCATGAAAATTTTGAACTTCATCGAAAAAAATGATTTTGTAGGTCCTGGAAAGTGGAGCCTTGGTTCTGAGTGATAGAGGCATCTGTTGTATTGATGAATTTGACAAAATGTCTGAAAACGCAAGAAGCATGTTACATGAGGTGTGATCCAAATTGATATTCTTTCTTATTCTATTCAAGTTTAAAACCTTTTGATTTCTTGAATGTGTGGGCAATATCTTAGTTGGAGCAAACATTTGGTTTTCTCTGGGTTGCTTTTTTTTTTTTATCTCATTGCTACAGTTATTTTGGTTAATTTGATCTCTATTTTTAATAAAGACTTTTTCATCAGGTCATGGAGCAGCAAACCGTTTCAATCGCTAAGGCAGGGATCATTGCTACCTAAATGCAAGAACTTCAGTATTGGCTTGTGCTAATCCAATTGGTTCACGTTATAACCCACGTTTGTCTGTGATTGATAATATACACCTTCCTCCTACTTTATTGTCCAGGTAACGACTTTGTAAATGTTTTGCAAAGGCTAGTAATTTCAAGGTTATAAAGTCTTTGGTGACAACTGTCTGCTATTTTACTGCTTTAAAACTGTCATGTACATACAGTTCAACAATGTTTGTGTTTATCTTTTATGATTCATTTATGCAAGATACTCTCCTCACATTATAGTGGTTATACGGACACCTTTATAATTCTATGGATATGTGGAGAGATTTTGGCATTATTGCTTTATTTTTGGAGAATTAAGTGAGTTTAGAGCCATCTACCACTGACTCAGAATTCTTTTTCAGGTTTGATTTGATCTATTTAATTCTTGACAAGGCTGATGAGCAGACAGATAGGCGCCTTGCAAAGCACATTGTGGCATTACACTTCGAAGATCCTGATGTTTGAATCTTATCTTTCTCTTCTTTATCAAATTATTTATTTGGATTCACATTTTAACATCTGAATGTTCCCCTTTTGTTCACAGAATTCAGAGCAGAATGTCATCGACCTGCCGACTTTAACTGCTTATGTAAGCTATGCACGAAAACATATTCATCCGCAGTTATCAGATGAGGCTGCTGAAGAGTTGACTAGGGGATACGTGGAGATGAGAAGAAAAGGGAATTTTCCCGGAAGCAGCAAAAAGGTGCTTGAACCATCCTTTCAGTAATAAATGTTTCCTAGGGAGTTGCTATTGGTTGGTTTTATTGTACAAGTTTGTATTTGTTCTAATGATTTTGGTTAATGCAACATCTATTTGCTAATTATACTAATTACTCCTGCTAATGATGGTGACCGTTATGGAAACAAAGAGAATCAATGATGAATTTTTCATGTTTGATTAGAAGTTTGGTGTCTGAATTTAGTTTGTGCTGTCATTTAGTATTTTCAATGTTTGAATTTTATGTCTACAGGTCATAACTGCAACCCCTAGGCAACTTGAAAGTTTGATACGCCTTAGTGAGGCCCTGGCCCGAATCGTTTCTCAGAACTGGTTAGTTTCTCTCCTTAGGGACACCGTCTTCAATTTTGAATATTTAGATGATTTAACAAGATTATTTGCCCGCACTTGCAGGTTGAGAAGCGGGATGTAGCTGAAGCTTTTAGGCTTCTTGAGGTTGCAATGCAACAGTCTGCAACAGACCATTCAACAGGTAATATTTTGTTCGCATTTTATTTAGGGATAAAAATATTAAACCCCCCAAACCATCCTATTTTACACTTTTCCTATCTAATCTTTATTTTTTCACTAGCCTATACAAATTTTGCGGGTATTACACTTTACCCCCTGGAGTCCATTGGCATAGAATATTCCGTAGAGATTCCATCACTTGTCTGGCATGTGCTAAAGTTTTATACTTTATCATCTAAATTTTGCATAACTTTTCACTTTTGTCACCCCAAAATTTAATAAGAAAAATTAAAAAAAGAAAGAAAAAATCTATGTATATGCATGTATTTTTTCTTGTTTTTATTACTATTCATCCACAAAATAAAATTTAATTAACATCTGTTTTAAAAAAATGATTTCTTTATTTTTTATAACTTGAATTATAAATTTTATCCTTTAATTTACTTTGTTAAATTTAATTTAAATGAAAATACATTTTCAAAAAGAGATGTTAATTCAGTTTTTTATTTGGGATGAATAATACTAAAAACGACCAAATACATGCATATACATAATTCTTTTTTAATCTGCAGTGGCAAAGTGCAATTGTATTGACAGTGTAAAAACTTTAGTACGTGCCAAGCACGCGATGGAATTTTGACGGAATATTCGGCCGTTGGTGGGCTCCTGGGTGTAAAGTGTAAAACCCGCTTATATGGGTTAGTTAAAAAAAATTAAATAATAGATAGAATGTGTAAAAAAATGCCATTCTGGGGTTTTTAATGCTTTTATCCTTATTTTCATTTATGTATAAATGTCTTAAAAGTTGAAACTACCAGTGATTTGCCTTTTCCCTATACTTGATGTAAGACAATATTACCGCTGCATTCTAGATATATACAGCAAATATTAGACCTAAAGCGTGTAATGGTTTGTTAATGTTAATTTGTGTTCTATTATTTCTAAAGAAACTTCCTTTGGTTTAAAGAAAGCTCTTTTCCTATGCTTATTTTTTTTTTATCGTAACTTGTGATTGGGGCATTACTGTCCTTTGCTGATCAATAATATACAGAGGTAATAATTGGGTTATGTTGAACAGGAACCATTGATATGGATCTCATTACAACTGGGGTTTCTGCAAGTGAAAGGATGAGACGGGAGAACTTGGCGTCAACCACCCGCAGCATAATTATGGAGAAGATGCAACTTGGAGGTCCATCAATTCGCTTATTGGAGGTTTGTAAATCAAGTTAGTTTTCTCGTCTTAATACTTAAACCACTGGCTGATTTTTATTGAATTCTACTTTATAGTTACTTGAAGAGCTGAAGAAGCAGAGTCCTGCTGCAGAAATCCACCTTAGTGATGTCAGTCTTTCCCCTTTTCTTGCTTGTGTTTTAATGCATGTGAATGAGAAAATTTGCGCTAATGGATGACATTTTGTGTTTTATCAGCTTCGACATGCACTGGCTACTCTTTCAGGCGAAGGATTTGTTGTTGTTCATGGTGATAGTGTTAAGAGAGTATAGTGAAATGACAAAAATGAGGCAAATGTGTGGTTAAATTATTTGAAAGTTCATTGTTTCCCTGCTAGTGAAAGGTCAGTATAGAACGAACTTGCCTCTAAAGCTGGAAGTGATGTGAGTGGCTCCAAGAGGTTCATCTTCCCTTGAAATATTTGAACATTGTAATTAAATTTTATTAGCTTTATGTCGAAAGACTCATGTAGTACCCTATAAACAGTGTGCTAATTTCTGTTGGTAAGAGTTTGGAAACCGTCTTTTGGATCCCTGGTTAAGGAATCTGCTGAAAGAAAATGTATGCTGCTATGTTGTATTCTGCAATATGAATTGTTCTTTTAAAATTAGAGTGCCACTATGAATTAGGTTGTGCTATGACCTTGTTTATGGTTGTGTGTTATGCTGTAATGTACGAAAGTAAAAGCTTATTAAATGTACTCTTGGTATTGCAAACTTGACTGTGCAACTGTTTCATGCTCATCATCTTGCATGGGGTAAGTTGACACATTTCATTCAACTATTTCTTGCTTGTTGTGTACTTTAAGGTTGTGTTTGGATTAGAAGATTTCAGATATGAGGAAAGTATTTGAGGGAAAGATGTCAAATCACTCCATATAAGATGGATTTAAAATCCACCAGTGACTCAGAAATAGCTCATATTAGGAGTTAAATGATTTGAAATCCATTGTATTGTAACTTTATACGAATAAGCTTAATGAATTTGTTATCATAGATTGGAAACCTTAGATTCAAATCAAAGCCTAAATTTTGTCTTCTTATCATTCCATTTTTGATCTGTTCATTTTAGAGGGTTTTAGTGGTAATAGAACTTTCTATCATAATAGCAAGGGAGTGTAGTTACCGAGCGAAGGAGCTGCAACTATGAAACATATTTAGTTTGAGTAGATTTTGAGGGTGGGATCCTGAGATGTCAATGGGATTATCCTATCTAGTGAATATTATATGTAATAATTTTAAGAATAAATCTCGTAGCAACTCATTCTTCTATTAGGAGTAATCCAAGATCCAATAGTGGATGTTAGCTCTGTAATCAAATGTTAGATCAGCATGCCTGGAAAAATATAGTAGCAAACATCAAGTTATAACAATAATTTGCTTCATAATTTAACAGACAAACGATCAGCCAGGAATGTTAAACATGAATAAATCATACATTTGATTTCAATTAAAAAGTTTTGGACAAGAAAAACAACTTCTTAATTGAAAGTAAATAAATGCAGAGAAACCTTTTTATGTACAGGGATTTGAGAGCAATTCACAGCAATTAATATCCTCTACTGTGAAGTACTAACAGCTGCAACAGTCGAAACCATGGAGTCCACTCCACAAACATTATGGCCCCGGCAGATTTTATAGTAGCCATCTTCTCCCCAGTTTTGTCCCCAAGAGTTTTTGATAATCCAGTATGGCTTCTCTTTCAACCGAATGGAGCATAGCCAGCTTCTCCATAACCGACCAACAACACACCGTGATCCAACCTCTTCGAGCATATGTATGGGCATGAAACTCCTTTCATGTATGTCTGCATGAATACTGCATTGATAGCCACTGCCACCCAAGAAATCGAAAATCGCTGTTAGAAACTGTTTATCACGCCAAAAGGCTAGGGTCAATCTTATTAAACCTGGATGGATGCCCAGTGATTAAAGGCTTTTATCCTAAACTAGATAACTCTCATCACCCTGTTCATATTTAAGGGTAGAAGGGCTTAATATTTGTCGTAATTCGATGACTATTGAAAATAAAAGAAACATTTCCCTCAAAAGTTCAACAAAGAAATGCCAGATTCTACACTGCAATAATGGGTTTAACTTCAATGCAGTAGTTATCCAGAAACCAAGTATTCATGTGTACCATCAGCAAAAAAAAATCTATCATATCATCAAAAAGGCAGACAAACCAGAAAATAAAGATGCCAAGAGCTATTGAGATAACAAGGAGAGGACAAATACCAGCAAGAGGGCCATTCTTGACAAGATTTGCTGCAATTTGTTCTTCATCAAGGGACACAACGCTGAAGTTAGCAACTTTAGCCGCAATCTTGTTCTTGTCAAATTTGCAAGATGCACGGTCAGTGCCAGTGTATGGATAGTCTTCTTCTCGCATGAGTCCACCAGCTTTGAGCGTGTACTCAAAAGCACTGTTCATCAATCCACCATTGCAGCCTGAATCACATGAATCTTTTTCTTCTGGATCACACTGGAGATAGTGAAACCTCAGTCAAATGCAAATCCATGGAATAATAGTAGGAAAGTAAAGTTAATCTTTTCATATGTCATATACTTATCTAGTATACTACTACAAGTTATGGAATAAAAGATGAAGGATGATGACCTTTACATTGCAAATCTTGATAGCCAGTTTATAAACCATGCTTTATATTTCGCTTGTAAATGATCATACATAACTCCTTTGTTTCCATGTCAAACACAAAAAGATATCTAAACAAGTAATCACTACTTCACTAGCAAACTATTGAGTACTTCTGAGAGTAGAATTTTACATTTTCTTCACATACTCATGAAACATTGAACCGATGTGCCATCTAACCAAGAACTTCAAAACATAAATAGATCTGAAAGCCCATGCAGAAGTTGAACACATAGATCAATATCTTCCAATGTGCTATAAACATTACGTTATCTAACCATCTATTACCTAACTAGTACTTCAAACATCTGGGGACAAGATAACACCACAAGAACACACCAAAGTCCACATATTGTAAACAACAATAAGAGGGTGAATAAGAAAACAAAGGTGAAGAGTCAAACCTCATGATCACAATCCACTAGCTGTTGCTCGCTGAGGCTCACCAGATTCCCTGTTGCCAGAAAGTTGGCACCTTCCAATGCTCCGGTTGTGCTAAACGACCAGCATGATCCACAAGAACCCTACAACAAAACATACATCAATTAACAAATGAGAGCTATATACTCTGAGAAATCAAACTAAGCAAATTCAGAAGTCATCAGAAACTCCTAATTAAAATCGATACTGTCAACTAAATTAAGCATATAAAATCCCAAGTCAACGTCAAATTAAGAAATAAGCATGTAATGGAAAAAATTCTACATGGCAAGATACAGAGAAATCAAATAGTTATGCAAATGAAATCGGATGATTCTTCGCTTTCTGACAAAGTACAATTATAATCTGAAATCCAAACAGTTACAGATCACTGATACTATCAAGTCCAGCTAAATAACCGAACATTAAGCTCTATTAGCTCAAACATCGATAGTTCATTGCCATTCGAATCAAAAGACTATAAGGAAACCGATATCTAAACGCACCTGATTCTTCACCGGCGTCACGGCACCGTGGTCTCTCCAATCGAAGTCTGTCGGTAGATCATTAGTCGGCAAAACCGGCGCCTTCTGAGCGTCGGAGGGGGAGGCGTAGCCGCCGGTTGACGCCGAGGAATTGGCGGCGGAACTCGCGCGGCGTGAGATCGGAGAACTGCGTGACGCCATGGACGGCGGAGGGGTCGAGCTTCTGGTGTCGCCTCGCGCGGCGCAGGTTAGCCTTGAAGACCGAGAATCTGTGATCGTGCTCCTCCTGGGTAGCGTACGCCTTTCCGAATTTCCTCTTAAAGATTTCAAAGTGACGATCGGCGTTCAGCAAAGAGTTTTCGTCGACGACGACGCCGTCGTCCTCGCCGTGGTCAACGACTTGACGAATTAGAAGATCGCCGTTCTCGGCGACGCCGTCATCGGCGAAGGAGGATCGAAACGACGTCGCTATGAGGAGGGAGGAGAGGAAGAGGAGAGCAAAGCGTGAAGCCATGGCGTGTATCTTTGTTGCTTTCTTTGTTACTTCTGTGAGAAGATTTATATAGACACACAGAGATGTATCTGTGTTATAGTGCATAGGGTAGGAGTGAAAAAGGCAAATGAGACAGCCAATGGGGCGTTGACACGTTAACGAAGATGATTCGTGGAAGAAATAGCCAGTCCGTGCTTACTACTTCTTGGGGTTGGTTATTGCAGTTTTTTTATTAGGTCATTTGGAGTTTAAATTTAATTTATTTTATATTTTGTATTGGGGGTGGGGAGGGGAGTGGGGGAACAACTTGGAATATAATATTAAATTTTGGTAATAGTTTAACTATATAGGTTGCATAAATAATGGTGCCAAGAAAAGGAATAAAATAAAAATAGTGCGTTGAATACTCCTGTAAATTAATGAAGTCAGCTTCCGGATAAGAAAAAATAAGATAGAGACAAGAACGGGAATATATTGGGCGTAAATTGCAAATTGAGTCCCGTATGTTATGGAAGGTTGCAGTTTTTGTGATAGACTATTTTACCCTTATATTAAATAGTTTTTCCAGTCATGTATCTTTTAGGAAGAAAAAATTCTCTCTCTATTTCTCTCCCATTCTCCTTGTGTGCTGCCAAAGTTTCTTCTTCCCCCATTGCTCCATTAGAGAGGATGGGGGAACCAACCTTTATATTCACTTTTTTCCTTTCATTGTTATTTGTATGGTGTCCTCCTTTATGGGAGTCTTGGTTATCTCTTTATGAGAGTTATTGTCTCCTCCATGTGAGTTTTGTTTTCCTTTTTTGGGTTTTGTGTTTTTAGTTTTTTTCCCTTCTCTTTTTACTTTTTTCTTGTTCTTTTTCCTGGTCTTTTTGTTGTTTCCGGATCTTGGTGTTTTGGCCATAGATCCGGTTTGTGTTGAGGCGGAAGAATGAATCCAATCACTTTTGGAAGTTGTAATAGAAAACGGATCTGATTTGTAGTGCACAGATGAAGACTTTTGTCACATACCTGAACTTCTAGCCGTTTTTCGGAGTTTTAGTTTTGTGTGTTTGATGGAACGAGGATCTGAAGTTGTTGTTCGTGTTCTATTCCTACCGGTGATTTGGTAGGATGTTTACATCAGTGCCGGGTGTTTGGTAAAAGGGCTTTCAAGTTGTGGAATTTGGCCTCTGAATCAAGATCAAGTTTTATAGATTTATTACACTGTTGTACTTTCAATGTATTAAGTTGTTGCTTGATCTGGTTTTTGTTTTGTTTGTTGGTATTGGGGTTGTGTGGGATTAATGTTAGGTTTTTTGGGTTCAAGCTCTTGATGTTCCAAATTGCTAAGTCCTTCACTGTATTTAGACCATCATTGTTGATGGATCTCTTTGATTCTACTTGGAGGTTTTTGTTTTTGTTTCAAGAGGATTGTTGGTCGATTGACCACCCTATGTAAATTTCTTGAGTTTAATGTTATATTCTATCGTTTGGAAAAAAAAAAAGTCATGTATCTTTTAGAAATTAGTAATTGTATTCTTATACCTTCTCAAAAAAAAAGTAATTATATTCTTATATCTTTCTCAAAGTAGTAATTTGGATCCTTTGCACAAAATGGGTGCCCTGGATCGCGGATAGCCTCTCTCATTTATGTATTTATATCGGTTATCCCAATATATTAATCTTTCTTGATTTTCTGTTTGTCTATTTTCAAAATTTGAAGATAATGCATGTTAAAACACATCTTGAACATCGGTTCGGATCTATTATGATTTGAAAAATTCACATCACCACAAGTTAATTACATAAATATAATAAATTATTCTTAAAATTCTTAGTAAACATAGATTCTGATACCATTTTTTGTGCCCAATGGTAGAGCCAGAAAAATTATTGGAGTGCGCCAATACATGGAAGTGGGGTGGGCGGGATAAAGCTAAAACACATCATATAAATTCTAGCTAAAATATATTTTCAAAAAATATCTTAGTATGATTTTTTTTATAAAAAAAAAAGTGTAGGAGGAGGGGCAGTTTGGCCCCTGTCTCCGCCATTGTTTTGCCAAGATTTAGTCAAATAAGCAATTTGAAAAAATAAGGGTATTCTGGGTATTATGAAAGTATAAAATAATCTCTGAAGACCAAAATTAGAACAATTAGGAACTTATAGGACTAAAAATGCACGGTACTAAAACTTATAGAACAAAAATCGCAAAAAATGCAAAATTTATGATATCAAAATTGCAAACTTGGTATTTACGGGACCAAAATTGCAAAAATCTTATAATTACGAGACCAATTGTTAGAATGTGTCCCAATTTTATTGTTGGCCCATTTATATTTGTTCTTGGCCCAAAAGAGTGCTAGCCCAACTGCAACCAAACCATTGTTTTTCTAATCTTGACCGTCCAAGTTAGGTCATTAATATTGGCCTTGATTTCTAATTGAAACCCCTTATCTCTCCGTAACCCTAATCAGTCTCCCACTCTCACCATTAGTTTTGCACCTCTCATCTTTCTCTCACTAAAAATCGATTCTTCCCTCTATGCTTTTCTTGAGTGAATGATCTTATGATTTTCAGTGATATACCTCGTCCATCTACTTTGTGTTTGTAGGTGTTGGTGTTCATCTATTTTTGGTGTTTTGGAGAGCTTGAGTGTTGGGTCCGATTTCCTTCGTGGGTCTTTCGGTTAGGTTCGATTTCCTTTGAGGTTTCGGACGACATGGGCTTTGGTCTTGGTGGTAGCCAACCTTTGTGTGCGTCCGGTTTATTTCGACGGTAAAGGGTCATTTCACACAACCCGAGCCTAAGTCCGATCGATCTTTAAGCCTCGAGTTCCTATGTTCCGTTCTCGGTTTCTGCTCGTGTGCAAGGTCCAGTTTGAGACCCGAGCTTCAGTTTGGTCTGGTGTATTCAACCCGCTTCTGTACGGCTCCCGCGATATCAAGGGTTTTGGTATAATCTGTATTTTTCCCATTTATGTTCCTTTGTGCTTTGCTTGTGGCTTGAATGGGGAAAGTGCCTTCCCGGTTGCCTTCTTGTTGCAAAGTATCAACTTGTAATTTATCACTTTTATTTAGATGCATTGTAATCTCTAATCCCTAATCCCATAGGCTATATTCTGTAATATTCTATTCGTTATATTATTATAATATTCGTCTATGGCGTACGGGCTCAACAACGGGGTCGATACCTAACTTTCGCAATGTAAATACCGTTTGCCGTGGTTTATGTGTTGGTTTTTGTTGCTGTAGTTTAGAGGGAATCTGTGTGATCCCATATCTGCCTTACTTGCTCCTTTGAGTCTGTTTCTGTGGTTGATCGTCTTTTAGTCTATTATTTCGTAGGAAAAGAACTCCGAGCTAAAAAGCCGCTTGACCCTACACCGCGAGTGTAGTGGAATCTTGTGGTGCGAGGGGTTCTTGTTCGTGGCCTTATTTTCTTGTTTCTGTTGTTTTCTCTGAAATTGTGTTTTTTGGTTGTTATGTGCTTATAATTTGCATTGTGTGCCTTCTGTTTTCTAAAAACTGTTGTGTTTTATGAAAATGACTATGTCGGGTTATAATCTTGAACCTTTTAATGAAAAAACTTATTTTTCGATTTGGCAACAGAAAATGAAAGGAATTTTAATTCAGCAAAAAGTTTATAAGGCTGTGAGTGGTGTTTACGGTGAAAAAGATATCGCTGAAATGAAAACTGAAATTGATGAGTATGCTTATTCTTCTATTAGTTTGAATAAGCTTGATTCTGCAAAAGCTGGTAAGCTTGATTCTGCAAAAGCTTTGTAGGAAAAATTAGACGAATTATATACTGAAACTTCTTTGCCTAGTAAGTTGTTTTTGTTTGAAAAAAAAATCAGGTTTAAACTTGACTTGAACGAGGACATTGATGAAAATTTGGATATGTTTACCAAATTAATTCAAGATATTAAACTGACTGGTGATAAGAATATTGATGATTATACTCCTATTGTGCTTTTAAATGCAATTTTTGAATCTTACAGTGATGTTAAATCTGCTATTAAGTATGGTAGAGATTCTATTACTCTTGACACTGTGGTTAATGTCTTAAAAAGCGAGAAATTTGAATTAAAAGTCAATAAGGGGGGTAGGCAGAATTCTGGGGAGGTTATGCATGTTCGGGGTATGTCCCAACATAAGTTTGGTAACCACCAAAAATCTGATAATCAGAATTTTCACAAGAAAAAAGGTAAAAGCAAGTCTAGATCTAAGTCTAGGTCTAAAGGAAGAAAATATTATAAATGTGGAGAGGTAGGTCATTACACTAGAGAATGCCCTAATAAGAAAGAAAACCAGAATTTTAAAAATCAGTATAATAATCAAGCTAATTTGGCTTTTAGTAGTGAAAATATTGGTGATATTTTTATGGTGTCTGATTTATGTGAAAAACATGTTGTTAATTTTGTGAAATCAAACTTTGTGCTTGATAATGAATGCATTATTGATTATGCCTGCACTTTTCACATTTCACCATTTAAAAATCTGTTTTCGAGCTATAGTGAAGTGAAAAATTGTTATGTTTCTATGGCCAATGAGAAAAAATGTGAAGTTCTTAGAATTGGTGATATTTGCTTGAAATTTGAATCGGTTATATATTTATACTTTGAAAAATGTTAGACATGTGTCCGACTTGTGCAATTATTTGGTATCATGTGCCGCATTAGAAAATGATGGATTAGAAGGTTGATTTGGAAATGGTTTGATGAAAATTTTGAAAGGTTCTTTAGTGATTTTAAAAGTCATCAAAAGGAATAACTTGTATGTCTGTTTTTTGAATGCTGTGCATGTTCTTTGTGAATTTCTGAATGTTGTCAATGGTGATAAAACGATTATGGCATAAAAGGCTAGGTCATGTGAGTGGTAAAGGTCTTGAAATTCTGCATAAGGTCGGGTGTTTTGGTAGTGATGTTCTATCATGTTTGACCTTTTGTGAATCATGTGTGTTATGAAAACAACATAAAGTTAAATTTCTTGTTTCTCATTTTCTCAATCAATCTGCTTGCACCGATATACTTGAGTATTTGTATGCTTTGATGTGTGTGGTCGTCTAATGAACCTACTCAAGGTGAGAATATGTATTTCTTGACTATAATTGATGATTTTTCAAGAAAAGTATGGGTTTTGTTAATTAAAAATAAATCTGATGTGTTTGAAAAATTCAAAAACTGGAAAACTTTGGTTGAGAATCAAACTGGTAAAAGGATTAAAACCTTTATGACAGATAATGGACTTGAATTATGCAATAACTTGTTTGACAACTTATGTGTTGAATATGATATTTGAAGGCATAAAACTGTGCTTATACGCCATAGCAAAATGGTATTGCCGAGCATATGAATAGAACCTTACTTAAAAGGGTGAGGAGCATGCTTGCTTCCTCGGGTATTTCAAAAAGGTTTTGGAGTGAAGTCATTCATATGGTCACGCGTATTTGATTAATAGTCATTCTGTGCCTTTAAAAGAAAAATGTCCTGAATTTGTGTTTTCTCGTAAACAAATTAATTTTTCAAACATGAAAGTATTTGATTGTCTGCATTTGTTCATCAAAGAGGTGATAAACTTGAACCAATGTCTAAAAATGTGTTTTTTTAGGATATCCCAAAGGTGTGAAAGGTTATAGATTGTGGCTTAGGGGTGAACCTGGTTTTAAAACTTAAATTAGTAAAGATGTCATTTTTAATGAATCTGAATTTCCATGTTTGACTCCCTCTTTGCCTTTGTTGTGAATATGAGCCTGCTCCAAATAAGGTGGAACAATTGCATGTTTCAAGTAATTTTGATGAAACTGAAAATGTGCATGCTGAAACTGAAAATATTCCTGAAAATCAAACTGATTTTGTGAATCTGCCTGAAAATGTTGATATTGCTGATATGCATGATGAATTGGGTGATTTGTATGATAACAAACCTCATGAACTTGGTAATTATCAACTTGCTAGAGATAGAACTAGAAGGAATATTAGGCAGCCCTCCCGTTTTGATGATTTTCACTTGACTTCCTATGTGTTTTCTGTTTTTGAGCCAATTGATAATTGTGAACCTAAAACTTACCAAGAGGCTTTAAAATCTGAACATTCTCAAGAGTGGTTGAATGCTATGCATGAAAAAATGAACTCTTCACATGTTAACAACACTTGGATACTTGTTCCTAAACCTAAAAATTGTTCTTTGGTTGATTGTAAGTGGTTGTTTAAAGTAAAGAATGAGAATGATTCTGTGAGATTTATAGCTAGACTTGTTGCTAAAGGTTTCACTCAAAAGGAAGGTATAGATTACACTGAAATATTTGCTTATGTTGTGAAATTTACAACTCGTGTGAATTATGCTTGCTTTAGTTTGATCGTCAAATTTAATTGGGAATTAAAACAGTTAGATGTGAAAACTGCTTTTTTGCATGGTGATTTAACTGAAAAATTTATATGAAACAGCCGGAAGGTTTTGTAGATAATAAGAAAGCTGATTTTGTATTTTTGCTGAAAAAAATCCTTGTATGGCTTGAAACAGTCTCCTAGATGTTGGAGCAAGAAATTTGACGAATGCATGTTATCTTTGATTTTTAAAAGAAGTAATTATGATCACTGTCTTTATTTCAAAGAAAATGTAAAAGTGCCTGTTTTCTTGTTGATCTATGTTGATGACATGCTAGTTAATTAGTTCGTGTGTTAAAACTATTGAGCATTTTAAAAACTATTTAAGTGCTAAGTTTGACATGAAATATCTAGGAGATGCTAAAAGATTTTAGGAATGAACATTTTTAGAGATAGAAAAAATTCTATGATTTTTCTGAATCAGATTTCTTATGTGGAGAAAATTCTATCAAAATTTTCTATGAGTGATGCAAAACTTGTTAGTGTTCCTTGGGCTGTCCATTTCTTGCTAAGTAAAGAACAATGCCCTAAAACGAGCATGATGTGAATTCTATGAAGAATGTGTCATATTCTATTGCTATAGGTTCCGTGATGTATCTTATGGTTAGCACAAGACCCGATATTGCTTATTATGTGAGTTGTTTGAGTATATACATATCTAATCCAGGAATTATACATTGGAATGTTTGTTAAATAACTTTTGCGATATTTGAAATATTCTTTGAATTAGGTCCTAAATTTGCTAAGTGCAAAGATGGAGTTAAATTGAAAGGTTATATGGATTCTAACTATGTCAATGATAGGGGTAACATAAAATCAACAACATCTTATGTGTTCACTTTGTGTGGTTCATGTATTAGTTGGAAATCACGCTTACATCACATTATTGCACTTTGTCTACAACTGAATCTAAGTTATTGTTGTAACTGAAGCGTTAAAAGAAGTAATTTGGCTTAAAGGCTTAATTTCTGAACTTGATTTTCTTGACGGTAATGTTGTTGTATTTTCTGACAGTCAATCTGGTATTCAACTATGTAAAAATCCTGTTTTTCATGATAGAACTAAGCATATTGATGTTAAGTTTCATTGTATTTGTGATATTGTTGCTAAAGGCTTAGTTAACCTTAAAAAATACCTTCCGAATTTAACCTATCTGATATGGGAACTAAATGATTGCACAGTAAGTAAATTTCGACATGTTTAAAAATTATGAATTTTGATACATGTGATTGAATAGTTTCTATACTTGTTAGTTTTGGATATAACTTGTTGTTTGCTTGTTATATCCAGTGTTATTGTACTGTGTGTGCAATATTATGATTTTACCCTGTCCCGTTTTGCTTTGGCTTGCTGTGTGCCTGTTAAGCTGTCCCGTTTTGTTATGGTTTACTGTGTGCTTACTGTGACGTTTATTCTTGTTGTATTGTGTGTATAGTAAGAAAATTAGGCGAAGATGATTATGTGTGTATGTCCCGAGTCGTGTGAAACTGGAATTGTGCCAAGGTGGAGAATGTTAGAATGTGGCCCAATTATATTGTTGGCCCATTTACATTTGTTCTTGGCCTAAAAGAGTGCCTAGCCCAACTGCAACCAAACCCTTGCTTTTCTAATCTTGACCGTCCAAGTTAGGTCATTAATCTTGGCCCTTGATTTCTAACTGAAACCCCTTATCTCTCCAGAACTTTAATCAGTCTCCCACTCACCATTAGCCGCGCCTATCAATCTTTCTCTCACTAAAAATCTGATTCTTCTCTCTGTGATTTTCTTGATGAATGATCTTGTGATTTTTAGTGATATACTTCATCCATCTACTTTGTGTTTGTGGGTGTTGGTGTTCATCCATTTTTGGGGTTTTGGAGAGCTTGAGTGTTGGGTCCGATTTCCTTTGTGGGTCTTTCGGTCAGGTTCAATTTCCTTTGAGGTTTCGGACGCCAAGGGCTTTGGTGTCTCGGTGGTGGCCAACCTTTGTGTACGTTCGATTTACTTCCACGGTGAAACGTCATTTCACATAACCTGAGCCTAAGTCCGATCGATCTTCAAGCCTTGAGTTCCTCTGTCTTGTTCTCGGTTCTGCTCGTGTGCAAAGTCTGGTTTCAGGCCCGAGCTTCAGTTTGATCTGGTGTATTCAGCCCGCTTCTGTACGGCTCCGACGATATCAAAGGTTTTGGTATAATCTGCATTTTTTCCCATTTCTGTTCCTTTGTGCTTTGCTTGCGGCTTGAATAAGGAAATTACCTTCCCGATTGCCTTCTTGTTGCAAAGTATTAGCTTGTAATTTATCGCTTTTATTTAGACGCAGTGTAATCCCTAATCCTTAATCCCATAGGCCATATTCTGTAATAGTTTTTATTCGTTAGATTATTGTAATATTCGGCTATGGTGTACGGGCTCGATACCTAACACCAATTTTGCATTTTACCCATATATTGGGCCCGTATGTTTTCATTTCCAAATCCTATTTTCAGTTTTATATAGATGTATCTTCATTGAAAACAACACGTTTCTAAATATGTATTCTCTCTGTCAAATCCACAATTCACTTATTCCCTCAATTCTCAAACATACAATACTTATTTTCCTACCTTTTCATGCCATACCATCACATCATCATCTCCATCCCCAACTAATACAACTTAAATATGTGAAACTTATGATTTAGAAATACATCCAAACATATTTTTACTTTTACTTTCGTACCAAAAAAAATCATTATTAAAAATACTTTATTAAACATCATTCCATTTCTAAACTTATATATATTCTCCATATTGTATTGCTGTCAAATATATTCTCAATTTCACCAAAACAAAAAAAAAACAATACAACCCAAAAACCTCAATTGAAATAATGAAAATACAAACCTCAATGAAAATACGACCATATGAACTTCAATGAAAAACACGACCATACGAGCCCATTATATTTACTCGCTTGCCTTTTCCTCGATAAGAGTGATGAAATTATTTGGATTAAATATGATTATATTTGATAAACAAATAAAAAAGTATGGTAAAACTCATATAGATCTTATGGGTAAAATCAGAAGACGGATCCTAAACCCGAGATCCACTAGCACATGCAAAGGCATTTTCGTAAAATTCTAGGGGCGATGGTATTTTTGTAATAATTTGACGTTGACATAGTATCACTTTTGATTTGAAAAGTATTAGTTTTTCCTCCATAAGTATTACATGTTGAACTGAAAAGTAGGGGTGTGCACAGTCCAGTCCGGTCCGGATATTTCAAAATCTCGAACGTCCCTGGAGTTCGGGATCCCAAAATTAAATCTCGAACCGAACCATAAAAAAAATCTCCGTCCCGAACCGTCCCGAAAGTTCGGTACGGTTCGGGATGGAGATTCGGTTCTAATGGAACGATACGAAATGGTTCGGGACGGTTTCGGAGAAACAGAGATTCAAATATTTCACAAATAAAACACACAAAAAAATATGAAAAGAAAAATCATTGTAAAATATTTTGCGGTTATACTTTTTTAGTGCAATTTCAAAAATACATACTAAAACTATTAGTACTATACGAGTTTAATTTTTTGATATTTTATATTAAACTTATACATAAAATTTCTTTAATTCATATTTAAGTGCTAATTTTTTAATATTATAATTATAAATCTTTTTTTCATGATATAGACTACTACATATTAGTTTAATATCAATTTAACTTTTAAACCATTTTTATCTAATTTATAGTTAAAAGTATTGATTTTTCCTTCTAGATATTAACATAATATGTTTAAGATATTATGTTATTCGTAATAGTGATAAAAGTGTAGAATATCAACGAATGATAAATTTTTAGGGAGATCGGGATGAGGCAAAATGGGGCTTTATTAAAGTCCTCTGGGTCGTCCACTAAGTGAGTGAAAGAGGTATTATTGGGAGAATTGGGAAGAGAGAAGGTCAGCCTCCCACTATGTGAAAGAAGAGCTTTTTCTCTCATATTCGATTTTATAGAATATATAGAAGTATTTCGCTTATCCTTTCGGTCGAGTTACTACGTTCCTTGTAATGGTTTACTTGGACTTCCCGGAAAGGAAAAAATGTTAGATAAATATTTTTATCATGATTTTGATGATTTTGTTTAACTATGTTTTTACACCAAAACAATATTTCTAAATGTTGTCCAAATACTCCCGAGTGATCTAAAATATTTTTACTATCTTTTCGGAGTATTTCTTGAAGTTTATTTTTTGACAAAAATTGGACAACACATAAATATTTTATCATGATTTTGATGAATCTGTCTTATTGTGTTTTTACACTAAAACAATGTTTCTAAATATTGTCCAAATACTCCCGATCGTTCTAAAATATTTTTACTATTTTTTTGGAGTATTTCTTGAAGTTTATTTTCGACAAAAATTGGACAACACTTCTGTCTTGTGTTCGACCGGTCGTCCCTATAGGGCATCCCGTGCCGAAGTTGATTTTAGAAACGAGAGCGAGACAAACACAAAAAGGGAGGAAAGTCGACCGGCAGGTGGCATCGGCCAGGTCGACGCGTGGTCAATCGATCGATGTACGAGTTTGATTGAAATTGTTCAAACTTCTCTGTATTGAAACCGTAACGCCCTAACTTTCGAAATGTGATTTTTAGCGTTACTAAAAAAATAAATCTACATTTTATTATATCACTATTTTTTTAAATACTTATCTACTACAAAAATGAAGCATAAATTAAAATGGGTTGATCGTAAACTAGAAATCCAAAAATTTTATCGTATTGAATAATGAAAAATGCAACATTTATCGTTTCATAAAAAATCGAAATAACTAGGTTGCTAATAGGAAATAATAATAACGTATAACTAGTTTTCTCCCTAACATGCGAATACTAATAGATAGAAAAATTTTCATTGGCTTCCCTCCATCGGCTCCGCACCCATCCTAAAAATCAAAAAATTAGTAATAGGGGTGAGTAACACATATTCAAGAGGGATCCTAACTCGTCCAAATTAAATATATACAAGCATAATTTCACAAATTTAAGCGCATATACTTTGTCATCACATATACTTTGCCGTTTGGCGAAGCCTTCACATATACTTTGCCATTGGTCAAGCCACACATATATTTTGCCATTGGCCAAGCCACACATATATTTTGCCATTGGCGAAGCCACACATATACTTTGCCATTGGTCAAGCCACACATATACTTTGTCATTGGCAAGCCTACTTTGCCATTTCTCATAAATAAATACATATTCTTTGCATAAAGTAGGCACATCAAATTCGACAATTATAATCACATTGTCAAGTATAGAATTTATAAAATCATACAAGCACATATTTAATAAAGACAATTAAACTTCGCACTTAAAAGTGTAAAGAAAAACCCCCACCTCAAATGCGGTTGATAGTCGTGCACGAAGCTTGGAGTGAGAAAGCCTAAACGTCTAGTTCTTCGTCACCTACAATAAATATTGGTATAATTAAGTTATCGAAAATAAGTTCCAATTCTAATTCGAGATACAAGTGCTTATGCAATAAGCTAGGGCTCTTAGTAGGTGAAATTCAACCAAAATATATAAGTCTGGGGCTTAAAAGAAAGAATTTTATAGTTAAAATAAGGATTTTGGACTAAACTGAAATATGGTGGGATCAAACTGAGAAACCCAAAAAGTGTGTTTTGATCCTTAAGGGCCAAGTTGAGATAAAAAAAAAACTGAGTTGTATTTGGGAAGAAACTGAAACTTCCTGGGGCTGAATTGAAAAATAACAGAAACCTTGATTTGGGGTTAGGGCTTAATTGAAACTCCAGGGACTAAATTGAACAACATATCTAAAATCTGAGCTTAAACTAAATTCTATAAATTTCCAAGACTAGTCCAGGACTCCAACTTCGACGCCTGAATTTCGCGAAACTCGGCCGGCCGTCGACCTTCTCCGAAAAACTCATAAAACATGGTGCACCCACATGGCCACACACTTCTATTTTCTTCTTTTTGAATTAAGCAAATACACACACACATATCAGTCATCACTTCTGTTAAAACACCCAAATGTATGAATACACACACACACACCATCAACACAGCACCTACATGAATAAATATATATATCTACAAATTTTCTTTCTCCAAATTTCAAAATACGTCATCATCTCCTTCAATTTACTGTATCAAAATAAGGAATCTAATGCTGACCATGGTGTTAGAAAGGAAAAAAACAACTTACTGAATATTGTGATCGGGTTGGGATGAGAATATGCACGAGATTTTTCGTTTTTCTCAAACTGAAAATTTTGAAGGCTCCTCTCGGTTGTGTACAGAGGAAATAAGAAAAATAGGGTAGTCAGTTTTTTTGTTTTTTCCTCCTCCCTAATAGGGAGTAGGGGATTACTTAGTAGTGGGTTTAGGGAAAAGCAGATATTTTGGGGATTTATGTTTATCCATCTAGTTGCCCCCCCTTTTCTTAGTTTTTTTTTTTAGTAAGAAAAATATAACAGAATTATCTTGATTGATAATATCTTTATTATTATTATTAAGGAAAAAAAATGATAAAGCAATTAATAACAGAAAATAATAAATAAATAAATAAAATAAAATAAAATAAAAAGAAATTAATATATATATCGGGGCACTACGAAACTTTGAGAACGTCGATTTGGTCAAAAGGGGTGTCGACCGATCGGACCCCATGTCGATCGGTCGACCAGCAATTTTGTCTTTGTATTCGTCAAACTCTTATTTCTATTTGACCGCGCCCTATATATTTATCAAAAATTCTAACCGTGTTGAACAACATGAAACTTTTCCTTAAATTGTGGGGTTGATTTCTAAATAAAATATAATCTTGATTTTAATTGTATATTTTTTTAGAAATCGATCCCCAAGAGGAGCCTATCCTTGATTAATCATCTTCTATAAATAGAGAAAGTTTTGGAGCAACAAGTACAACAATTACTACTACACAACAAGAGACATACTTAAGCATATATTGTGTTCTTCATTTTCAACATTCTTGTTGTAATAGCGCAAGTCTTTCACTTTCACATCTTGAGGTCTAGGTTTGATTCTTGATTACACTTGTACTTTTAAGTTGTAATATTTTTCAAAGTGTAATCTTGATTGTAATTCATCATCCAAACACAAGATATCCTTGTGAGTGTTAACTTGTGGTAAGAATACACTTGGGTGATCTTAGGTGTTGAAGAATGTAGTGCTCTTCATAGGTGAAAGAAGGTTGTGTAATCTTCTTGTGAAGAGTTTAGTGCTTCTTCGAGGTGTTGGAGAGTTCGGTGCTCTTCAAGTCGGAAGATTGTGGTAATTTTCAAGGGAGATTGTGGTAATCTTCAAAGAGGAGTTGTAAGGTGATGTTGTAATAGCTTTGGTAACTATTTATAAAATTCTTTTTCTTTTCGAAATCCATCCCCGAGATCTTTGGGGCGGTAGAGGATTAGGCCCAGGTTGGTTGAACATCTATAAATCGAAGCATGTTATTTACTTCCCGCACTTCCTTTCTTGTCTTTGCTTGTTTCATTCGAAAAAGAGGGCATAATCGCGAAAATGGGCATAATCTATTCACCCCTGTAGATTATCGTAGCCACTGGACTTACAAAAAGATTATCCTGGTCATTAGTAGCCTCTATTACACAATAATATTCTATAATCTTGACACATTGTCATGGGCTCTTGACTTAGGAAAAATATACTTGACTAATAACTTTGATAAACTAATATGAAACAAAAATCTATAGTCTCAATGTCTTAATTTCTTGGTTAGACAATTACTCTAGTTTATGTGCAATGTACTAATAATTTAACTAATTTTAATTCAACCAATTTTCTTGATTAGAGGATGAGTCTAGTTATGATCCTTAATAAGTAAAATATCATCAAATTTAAACATTTTCTACAAATCAAATATGTTTTTTATAATTTCATTTATTGGTTCATTTAAATAAATTAATATGACGTAACTATTGTGAATTAAAAACATATTCAATTATTCATTTGATATATTGATAAAATATGCCAAATTTTTAATTTGATAATTTTTAGTATTGAATTTCAAAGGAATGTTTTGTTAATTCAATATCAAAATATAAATAAGATAAAAATATTATATATGTATATATAAAAATTATTTTAAAATCGATTCTAGTTTCGGATATTCATTCGATGCGGTTTGATGCGGTTCTCGATACAGATATTTGAAAAATCTCCAAAACCGTACCATGTAAATTTTCGGGACGGTTCGGTTCGGATAAAATCAAAAAGTCAATGAATATTTTCGGTTCGGGTTCGGTGATCTTCAAGTCCCGTGTATACCCCTACTGAAAAGTATTACAATTTTATGTGAAAACTATTACACGTTTAAGTAAAAAATATTTCATGTTGAACTGAAAAGTATTAATAAATCATCCTAAAAGTATTAGTTTTTCCTCCTCAAAAGTATTTCGTAGTTCCTTGAAAAGTATTAGTTTTTACTTTGAAAAGTATTAGTAGTTCCTTTGAAAATATTAGTTATTCTACTGAAAAGATACTAGTATTCCAACTAAAAAATATTAGTAGTCACCCTGAAAATATTAATTGTTCCCTAAAAGTATAAATTTTTCTCAAATGTTGAGTCCTAATATGCCTAAACCTCGTCAACTTCTTCCTTTAAATCATTTGTATCACTCCCAAAAGAAAAGAAAAAGCCCATCAAATTTTAAGAATTCAACTACATAGATCTTGAATTACCCATGAGCTTAGAGTTGGATTTTTGACGAGTTGCCAAAAGCTTCTATTGTTCAAGTTTCGCGGCCATGATTTAGGACATAAGAGAGAATAAGAGAGTTGATACAATTCACCATGTCGGAAGAAGTAAAGATGGACATATTTTTACCCCAATTTAAAATGGACCATAGAAAAACAGTGAGCAACAATCTCATCTTCGAATTTGATGAGCAAGAGGGATTAGTTGTTACGGACTTTAGTAGAAGATCTGCGGCCTGGGAGTGAAGAAACCTGCACATTGTTTGTGGTTTGAGATGAAAGCTAATTTGCCACTTTCGAAAAGATAGCTCATAGAACAAGGATCAGATCTGAAACCACGAAGAGAGAAAAAAATTCGTAATTTTTTTTTGTCTATTAAATGGATCCGGGTACTGAATCTGAATCATGGAATCCGTCTTACGGATGAGTGAGTATCCACTCAAGAAATAATTGGAATGTACGATAATAATATTTGGTTTTGTCAATAGGACACCATTCCTTTTGGCATTGAGTATTAGATAGAACAAACACATTTGAAATGTCCAAAAATCCTAAAAGAACTTTACTATAAATTATGAAAACAATAATGGGGTAAAATTGGCAAACCAAATTTGGTTGGATAGAAGCCAAGGATGGATTCTACAACAATGCGGGATGGGACTAGATAAGCAATCTAAGGTTATGGGATAAGGTTTCAAAAAAACAAAAGGTTAGGGGATAAATTTCAAGGCCGGCCTCCTAATTATATTTATGGGCTCAGGTCCATAACAATAAAGAATGGACTATTTTATGAACAACTATTTTTGGCTTAATTGTAATTTTAGTTCTTTGACAATCTTAACCCTGAAGTTCTTGATATTACGGTTTCGGTCCTTGATGAATTTATCTTTTAGTCAAAATAACAATTTCATTCCTACAATTTTTAACCTCATAGGTATTTTGACTAAATGATAAGAGTATTGTTAGAATAAATGAAATAATATTGAAACATCTAGTTGAGACCAAAATCACACAAAACTAAAATTTGTAGGACCAAAATTGCATAAACTAAACTAGAAGTCTAGAACTTATGGTATCAAAATTGTATGAAATCAAAACTTTACGGGATTAAAATTGTTTCTTTAAATATTTAGAAGACTAAAGTTGCTAGCCGCCTATAATTAGGGGACCAACTTTTCAATTAACATACTAGTTTTACATCTTTTAAAATTTATTAATTTATATTTATTTGACATGATTTAATAGCAAACTTCTCATAGTGAACCCAATATGTTGAGATACTTTTCTAACACTATGTTTCACTCGTTGATCTCCTTTCTACTCAGAAACAGACAACTCTCTTCACGTTGATTCATCTTCTCTTGTTGATCTCTTTCTTTTCATAAAGAAAAGAGTGTTATTCATGTCTTTGTGATAAAAGGGGATACTATTAAATTCTCTTCAGTATATTCTTTATTTTTCACTCAATATCAGCAAATTATTCTAATAGTACAATGTGATTGGCTCACGGACTAAGCAAATGACTTACTTTGAAGGTAAGCATAATTACACTACATATTAATCAAAAAGCCAATAGAAGTGAAGTAGGAAACATATTAATCAACAAGCTTGTCGAGCCAATCGATCGACACCTCAAAACTTGGATGGCAAAGGAAATAGCTAAAACTTCTACAATATTGCAAAGTAGATACAAATTCACAACACTGGCTTTCAGTGTAACATTAGAAGGAATCAGCTATTATACTTCAATAAAAGATCACAAGTGTTATGAGTTATTATTTGACACTGGATGGTGCTAGGCTAGAACAAAGGAACAAGACGAAAAGCTATATAAATGAACCTGGTGAACTTTTGCTGTATTTGAACCGTAAGCGTCGTCACACTTATATCGTATTATGTCTGTGCCGTCCTGTCTCCCAAGAGAGGAAAAAAAGTGCAAACGTAAGGAAGAGAAGAACTACACAAATTCTGAAGCACCATTCACAGCACATAGAAGTTGTGTCACAACGACACCAATGCTGATGAACTTGCTTTCCACACTTGTAGCAGAAGCTAATCCCACATCTGCAGTAAGAATGGATTTTAAAAATTACAATCCGTCCAAACATTTTTAATCATTTTAATTGATTGATGTATATGAACAGCAATATAAACCAGGTTGTAGCAACTATAAGATAATAGCATTCCATTAGCAATGATTCTTTTCAAATTTTCAGTTTACTTCTTGTCAAAATATATAGGCCTATCAGCGTATATAAAGTCGTCGGCTTCAAAACAAAGTTTGATTTTGATCTTTGAACCAAAGTTTTTGAGATTTTATATGTAACTAATGAAATCTCGAATTTCAATTCGGACTAGAGAGGTATCTATCCAGACAACACAAGAATTCCAACTCAGCAAAGTTTTAAGGATTCAAAACAGAGCAAAGATTCAGATCTTAATGTCGAACATTATCAAAATGCAGAGTAATATCACATATAAACAGAGAAATAGCATCGAAAGAATATACCCATAACGAAATATGCATGCCTTAACATGCTAATCTACACATAAAACAAATAGAATCTATGAAACTAGAATAATATATTACTATGCAGCATTTGCTATTTTATGGATTAAAAAAGATCAACTTGATCAACAAGAAGCCAAATTAAAGGTGTATTATATTTTGGTTCTCTATAATCTATATATTAATCTTACAGGCAAACCAAAGACAAAATATCAATTACAAAACAAAGTACCAGCTTCCAAGTAGCAGATAACTATCATGTGTCACATGAAAGACAAATAACACAAATAGTTCTCCAAAGCACATCCAAAAAAAAAGCTTAACATGTTTTTAATTTACTTGACGTATTCTCATTTGTGCGAATACTTCTCACAAATATATGTGACTTATAGAAATAAGAGAGGTTTTTAGCTCTTAAAAATGTCCAGGCAGCTAAATGGGGGAACTTGATGAGCCTTTGCAATGGAGACGAGCAGCAACTTATTGAGGTTTCAACATAAATTTCTTTCTTAAGTGCCTCCTTCTCCACTAAATACGCTTAAAAACGAGACTTAAAGAATCACATTAATATGATTGAAATCATAAATCATAACCATCAATGGTACAACTACAAGAAAAGATAAAAAAAATCCAAAATCCCATATAACAAAACCATAGCATTCTTATTGAACACTGATACTAGCAGTTAGTCTCTTCAAGGGCTAAAAAATATCCAATCTGCACAAATCCAAATTACCAAATAAAAGAAACTAGAAAAAAATCCCAAAATTCAATGATGGATCATTCAAAAATCACAAACGCATCAAATAAAACCCCCAAAAGGCAAACATCAACAAACACAAAGCGAATTAAGAGCACCTGCATTTCACGATTTGACAGCCCTCCATCAGTTCGACGAAATGCCTACACCGCGGACACCTCATCCACTTCCTCTGCTCCACCAGCCTCCCAAAAGCGACATCGTTCCTATCCCTCAGTTCCCCACTCTCCTCACACCCAAACCCAGCATGCCAAACCCTCTTACACTCAAAACAAAGCCATCTCTTACATTTAGGACAACTTGATTTCCTCACAATTCCACCACACTCGTTCACAATCAGCACGTTACAGTTTCTATACGGGCAATAGCATTTACCCAAACCCATAATCGCATCCTCACACAGCACATCGCACCACCGCACAAAGAGCGGAGCCCCAACGAGTGAGGCGCACGCGTGCGGGTCGAGCGTGCGATCGCAGTTGAAAGCGGGGCATTTGATGTGGCCCACGTTGTCGTCTTCGAGCTTCACGCGGATGTACTTGATCATGCAGTCGGTGCAGAATGGGTGGGAGCATTTGCCACTGTTTCTGAATTTCTTGTCCAAATACGACGTCGGCTCGATGCAGATTTCGCAGGTGAATTCTTGATTTTCATCTCCCAAATCCGATGGTCGTTTTTGTTGTTGATGTGATGGTGGTTCTTCTTCTTCTTCCTGTCGTCGTTCTTCTTGGGGGATTTGGGGAAGTGGTTGCAGAGTGTTTCCCATTTCTTCGTGTTTATTAAGCTTGTGTTGTATCCATGTGAAGGGGTCAAAGATATAATAATAATAAATGTCTAAACTCTTTAACTCGTACTATAACTCTATAAGCTACTTCTCCTTTTCACACACGTATTTGTTCTGTGCTAAATTTTACCTTTTTTTTCTTCTTTTTGCCCTTTTTCCTACTAATATTAAAGTAAGTAATTGTATTTTAGGTTGCGAAAAATACTCATTGTGATGATCATATCAATCAAAAAAATCTCCGATTAAAATACATTCCCATTTATCATCATATTCCACTGTATTTTATAAATTTCACACGTATAAAATAATGTCATATTTGTATACATGTCATCCGTTTAATATAATGGAACAAAAATGTGGAACAAGAGTTTTGGACACATTGTGATGCATCATATCAATGAATAATCCACTACCTAGAAATAGGACCATATCAATTAGATTAAGTTAGCTTTATTGTAATTTCCTTTCATTTAGTGAATTTTGTTTTAGTTCGTTTCCATTTTGATTTTATTATGTTTATTGCATATTGTATGTCTTGTGACATTTCTAGAGAAGGCGAAGAAATTAACAAAAGGGATAAATATCAAACCTCTCAAACTAAATGGATTTTACATTATACCTTTCGAACTTTGAAATGGTACACTTTACCTCATCAACCTTGAAAATTTTTGCACTTTGCCTAAATTTACGGATTTACCCCTACAAACATGTATGATGGTTTTCAGTTTCTTATTTAACTTTAATATCGTTGTACTTTACCTCCCGGTTATACAAATTATTGTATTTTCTCCATTTATTCCTTATGGTGTTTCGATCCTTAAAATTGGTATCAGAGTCTAGGTTTATTAAGAACTTTAAGTTATATTTATTATAATTATGTAATTAACAATTGGTGGGGAGAATTTCTCCAAGAAAATGGATCCGGACAATTGTCCAAGTTGTCTACCTTACAGGGCGTATCGTCAAATTTTGACGATGTATGCACAAGAACACCAAGACAAGATAACATCTTTGGAACAATCAATATGTTGAAAAAGAACTTGCAGGAGCCGATAGGAAACCTTGAGACATTGCGAAAGACAAGCAACATATTATCTGAGTTTCCTTATGGTAAATCAGATATTATATGTTGATCTGATGAATCGTCGAGGAAGCGATTCATGAAAAATGCCCATCAAAATCATGATTCCGATGGAGTACCGAATGGAACGAGATACTTGCGGACACATCTACGTTCTCAAAAGATCTTAGAGAACCGGAAGACGGTGCAGAATTATGGCAACCGCCTTAATCATCTACCAATACAAGTTCATCAAATCCAAAACCAAATGGAGACGATGGTGAAATATCAGAATGAGACTCTTGAAATCCTTCATGATATTCAGAAACGAGTCAAGAATCTGGAGGAAAGACCAAGTACTTCCGGAGGAAAGAAGCGTATTGATTTAGGACGACTTATTTTACACCAAAATGGAAAACCAACCGAAGTTGTGCGAAAGATGACAGACGATGAAAAGCTCATTGCTATCATCAAAGGAAAATCCATCATAAACTAAAAAGTGATATGATGGATATGGAGAAGATTAATCTTAAAGATCTACATGACCTTGCAGAATCCTTCGCAGGATTAGGAATTGTAGATTTAAATATGAACGCAGGAGATGGATCAGCTTTGGTTACTGTAATGACCCGATTTTCAAAAATACAAGTAATTAAATAAAAAAGAGCTATAAAAGACATATTTTATAAAACAAAGCCTACAGTTAAAATTTTCATCAAAATAAATAGAAGCACTTTTACCCATATAAAATATTTATCCTTCCAAAAATAAAACACTAATTATCAACAATATTTCAATACCATTAACAATAATAATTGTTTTCTTAAAAATCAAAATAAACTAAAAACTATTGTTTTCGCATCCACCGCCTCCAATCCTGGCTCTTCAACCTGAAAAGTTATGAAAATGATAGGGTGAGCTTCCACTTGCTCAGTAGGGATCAATTTGTCATTATATAATACAACATACAAGCATAATCAAAATAATATAACATGTAATTTTCCTCTATAAATTTTTCCTCTGACAGACCAGTTAATAAATTTAGTACGGCGGGCTTAACCCGAAGATCAACTTCGACCCCCGACCTATTTATGATCCCTGACTAGTTCCTCTGCATATCATATATAAATGAAAATACTCACATAAAGCATTATATAAAGACAAATATAGGAATTAAAAATCCCTACCTCAACTGATTTCTGTTAATCCGCATAGTAACTAAAATGATTATTTTAATCCTCTTGATTCTCGATTCTTGAGTCATATTTGCAGAGAAATGGGATGAAGTTTGTAAAGAAAAATTTTCAATTTATAGATTTGAATTCTGGAATTTATGATTGAGAATTAAGTTCCTACATTAAAAATTATAACCCTTCACCATTCATATTCTCTTCATTAAGTTTGAGTCTTTCTAAATTCATAAATCAAATTTCATTAAAAGTGGCTAATTAAAATTATATTTCATATAATAATAATTGAAAAATACGGGATATTACATACTATCCCCCTTTAAAAAAAAATTCATCATCGAAATTCGTTGTCTTAACAAAGTTCATAGAAAATAGTGTCATTTTTTTTTACACGAGGAATTCTTGTCTAATATTGAAAGTACACGTGCAATAATGCTTTTAAAAAAAATGATGACTTGAATTTATAAAATGTACTTTTAAAACATGATAATATAAAATATTTCATGAATAAAATGAATAGTGTGACATAATAAATTGCGTACCTTGAGGAATCCGACGAGACATGGCGGAGGTGGATGTCACTAGATAATTTTCTTTTACATATTGAAAAGATTTTTTTTTAAGTCTGAGAACCGTAGACACTGCTTCGATACCACTTGTAACGACCCAATTTTTAAATATACAAATAATTAAATAAAAAAGAGTTATAAAAGACATATTTTATAAAACAAAGCCTATAGTTAAAATTTTCATCAAAATAAATAGAAGCACTTTTACCCATATAAAATATTTATCCTTCCAAAAATAAAACACTAATTATCAACAATATTTCAATACCATTGACAATAATAATTGTTTTCTTAAAAATCAAAATAAACTAAAATCTATTGTTTTCGCATCCACCGCCTCCAATCCTCGCTCGGGCTCCTCAACCTGAAAAGTTATGAAAATGATAGGGTGAGCTTCCATTTGCTCAGTAGTGATCAATTTGTCATTATATAATACAACATACAAGCATAATCAAAATAATATAACATGTAATTTTTCTCTATAAATTTTTCCTCCGATCGACCAATTAATAAATTTAGTACGGCGGGCTTAACTCCGAAGATCAACTTCGACCCCAGACCTATTTACGATCCCTGACTAGTTCCTCTGCATATCATATATAAATGAAAATACTCACATGAAGCATTATATAAAGACAAATATAGGACTTAAAAATTCATACCTCAACTGATTTCTGTTAATCCGCGTAGTAACTAAAACGATTATTTTAATCCTCTTGATTCTCGATTCTTGAATCAGATTTGTAGAGAAAACGGGTGAAGTTTGTAAAGAAAAATTTTCAATTTATAGAGTTGAATTCGGAATTTATGATTGAGAATTAAGTTCTTACATTAAAAATTATAACCCTTCACCATTCATATTCTTTTCATTAAGTTTGAGTCTTTCTAAATTCATAACTGAAATTTCATTAAAAGTGGCTAATTAAAATTATATTTCATATAATAATAATTGAAAAATACGGGATATTACAGTTACTCTTGACCAACATGGAAGACCACCTCCACCACCAAGAAATCCGAACGTTGCGAAAAGTTCGGGTTCAAATCATGGAGATGAACCAATGTCGCACGCTGGAGATTTTACCACAAGAGGAGTTCCAGTTATTTCAGGAACTCGCCAACATTCCAGGAGGCGAAATCTTTATAATACGCCTTATGAAAAATCGCACTCAACTGGATACATCCTTATGGGTGATGTTAAATCTGGGTATCCCATTTTAAAAATCGAGAAGTCCTTATTGATGATTGGGCGTCAACAATGAGAATTGCAACAAAAATACCCTCGATCTTAGGAAGGATGGATTCATCTTACTCCTTGAGATGAGTCTTGAAGGATCTGTAAAGATTGCATGGGATATGACGGGAGCATATATGAAAAAGCACTGTCATAGGCCGAGAGTCATTAAAAGGAATTGTCGATAATATGACAAAATTATTCAAAATCTATTTTATCGGCACATGCTATTTCGAGGGATTGGAAGAAGAAAAAGGAAAAAGATATAAACAAGCCCTCTCTTTATCTCGAGTTACATGATATTTGTCATATTGACGAATATATCAAGTTGTTCACCGAGTCCCGATGGAAGTCCAGTGGAAGATAAAGAAGCTTTGCAATTGTTCTTTGCGAAGATACCGAGTCCCTAGAGAGAAATGTTTATTAGGGAATACAAGAGTGCGGTGATTTAGATACGGTGGCGGAAGAATGTCATTTACGAAGGCGAAGCTATTTGAATGGTTCCATCAAAGACTTTTACAGGAATTATAATAGATTACGAGGAATTAACAAAACAATTCCTCTATGTTACGTAGATGATAATATCCCAACATTGTGGGAGGACAACCACGGAGGCATAAGAAAAAGAATGAGAGAAGCCATCCATATAACCGTGGAAATAGCGGCCAAAAGGAGTAGGTCTTCATGGAGACCTAGAAGATTTTGGTCAAAACAAAAGGCCCGAAGTTACAAATTAGGGAAATGCCAAAGACCTGGCGGGGAGTAGAGCCTCTTCATCGGGTTCTAATCAAGGAAGCACCAAAGAGAACCTCGGGAAGAAGAACTTTCGGGCGACCTCACACTAGAGCTAATGAAAGTTTCAATGATTGTAATTCTTTGGACATGCGGAGCAAGAGGGCATATCTCAACCGATTGCCCGGATAATCAAAAAAAGCGAGAATCGGATAGTTGAAGCCACACTAGAATTCGAAGAAGGCGGCTATTATCAAGATTTGATCCAGGTCCTAAGTTGGCGAAATGTTGGCCCAAAGAAAAGGTGATACTCCGGAGTCAAGTCCCGAGTCATCATGTCAACCCAAAGACGTCCGGGATAAAGGACGAAGAGATCAATCTTAGGCCTGTGACAGGAAAATCTAAGGTTGATACTAACGAGATTAAAGTTTCTTCTTTTTGGCAGGAATATCAAGCTAACTGGGAGAAACTTATTACAAAACAAGGGATACATCCAAAACGAACAAAGATTGACATTTAAAAAATATCCAAGGGTGTGGATGTTACAAACTCAATCCACACGAGGTTAAGCGGTGGTATGAATTCGGAGCACTGGCTTCAATCTATACTACCTCCCCTGCTTTCTCGGAAATAAAACTATTACTCAAATGGATCCAGGAAGCAGTATACGAGTGCTGGTCCAATAATGAGAGCCTAAAACGCGGCGATACTTTGGAATTGTATTTCATTAGTGCGGCTCGAACCCGTGGGAAAAGGTAATCATGAAGCCTTTCATTACATTCGAAACCCGAAGACCAGGCGACGTGCTTTCAAAACAATCAAGAAAGCAAGTTAGGAAGAAGCTACCCTGTTACGCCTTTTACTAAAGATCAAATTTCAACAAAACAAGCATGCGATTTATGGGTCATCTTTACGAGAGATGGATAAAGTCAAGTTTCGGTTCAAAGTTTATCGAACTCGGTGAATGGATCATTCTGTTAAATACCATGACAGGAAAAACTATAAGATTCTGAAGACACATTGAGAAAAAAAAATGAAGTCTTCTTTGGGAAAATAAGGCATGGGGAGTAAAGAAACTCACGGAAATCTTAACATGGCTCATATTGGCCACTAGGAAATCATATTTGCCCCAATGTAAAAATCAAAAAGAGCCGTAGTTTGGTAAAGGATTCGGCCAAAGATTGACCGAGAGACGTCTCGGAGAGGAGAAGAAAAATGACACAAGCCGCCGAGTATCCAATAATAAAGGGACCACCAAAAAATATATTCCCTAGATTTGGTGGTAACATGTGATACCCACTCACTCAAGAGACAAAAGGTGGGTCATAACAATAAAGAGATTGACATCCGGTGGTAGATGTCAATAATTCAAAACAAATGACGCGTAAGCGGGCGTCATAATATTTCTTCCATTAACTAAAGGACGGAAAAAGAAAGTCATCGAGATAATGGAGCCTTATCAACAAACTTTGGATACCGCAAAGAAGGGCCCAAACCATGTGATCTTTGAGAAGGCTTCCACTTATTTCAAAGAAGTGTGTGCAATAATAGAAGAAGATAGAGGCATCATTACCTCTATATAAACAGGATCTTGGGAATGCTTTAAAGGCATCGATCAATATCCCTTAGTCTTCTAAAAATAAAATTTTCTTTGTAAAACTAGTTGAGTGTTTAAATCTTCAAAGTGTTTTAAGTTTTCTATTTTATGTGTAAGAGAGTGCAAGCCTCATATATGAGAGGCTAAAAAGTATTCTCCTCCCAAAAAGATATTATGCGATGTAATAAATATTTCTTAGAAGTTCTTAATAAAAGAGGATTTTGCTTCAACATGTGTTCATAATGTTCTATTAATTTATCCCTTTTGAGAATTATCTTATACGCCTTGAGTAGAAAACGAACCAAGGTTGTGTTGAGCAGTTGTAGATCATCTTCCCTGTTGGTTGAAGTTGAACAGTGCAAACTGTTTGTCAAACGGTCTAGGGGCATTAATCTTCCGACTAGTGGTGTTGCAAGCCATCTCACCCGGTGCTGATTTGGTCAAAGAAAGGTATGAATTTTAGGGATATTTTAATCTTAGAGAAGCATGTTGGGCCGATATGGTCGTAATGGACAATATTCAATCTTAAAATCAAAAGACCCAGTTTAGTTCTTAATTTGCAACTCTTACGTAGCGGCACATTCTCCTGAGGATCCTCATCACCGCTGTCGGAGAAGACATCAAGGAGAGGATGTGTGTGTTACGTGTGCCGAGATAGGGCGAGATCTTTGGCCTTCTCACGTGCCTCGGCTTTCCTCTCCCTGTCTTTCCTTCTCCTTGTCCTTGAGTGCATTGATAAATCCGGGAACAAACTATTTTGGAGTAAAATTCATATTGATTGGATTATATGATAATTTTATAAATTTTGGGGTCGGATGCAACAAATTGAAGCTTAGATGGATTTCTAAAACTATTAAAAGGTATTTACAAAACTATAGGGGCAAAATTATCAATATATGTAAAGTGCGAAAATATTCATAGTTCGGAGGCATAGTGAACCAAAATAAAATCTAGGAGGCGAGTGTAAAAATAGGTAAAGTTTGGAGGGTATAAAATATTTATCTCTTAACAAAATGTTAAAGAGGTTTTTCTCTTGTTTATCCCAACCTCCTGGTGTTTTTGGGAATCACCAAGATTTTCGATATTGATATTCGCGAGTAAATCAAAAATATTATGTAGTCTTTCTAGGAATTAAGGGGAATTTGGATGTCTATAACTATAATGCTGTATCGTTGTTTCAATCAACAGTTAAGGTTGTTTCATTCTTCCATGTTAGCCTTTCTCATCAGATGCTTATGTTGCATCACATTGCCCTGAGTCGAGTTTTGTATTTTATTTTACAAAAAATAATGTTCAATCTTTGTTCATAAGTTAACAAACCGAGCTTAAATGAACCTTTAATAGTTGATCTCGAGTTAAATATCGAGTTGTTTGGTTCATTTTGACCTTAAGACTTAAGTGATGTATACAAATACTTCCATTTTTTAATAAGTAATTTATTGCTTTAAAAAAAAAAGTAATTTATGATAGTAGAAACAAAATTAGTTGATATTAAACCTTTAACATGCGATGTCGAGTATCGAGTCATTTGGTACATTTTGCGACCTTAAGTGATGTATACAAATACTTCCATTTTTTAATAAGTAATTTATTATAGTAGAAACAAAATTAGTTGATAATACGAAGTTTGTAATGTTTGCAAATTAGATCTAAACAGTAGAAAAATCAAAGTTGAAGTATTTAGGGAAAAAATACTTTCAAAATGAGTTTTTGGATAGAAAGACAAACACACTCATACATGAATGCTATGTGTATTAAGGAAGAGATGGGACAATTTTGTATTATGATAAAACTTTGAGGATAACAATACCAAAAATAAACTTCTTTTTAGTTAAAAAAAGACCAAAAATAATTTTCGAAAATCAAAAGCACCTCACCCTCAATTTTTTAGATTTTTATGAAATGAACAGAAGCAAAACAAAACCTGACATGCACAAATACTAAATAGTGATTTTTTCCAATTAAAATTGAGAATCACTTTTTTTAGTGCTTGCAAACACTCTCCAAATATTTACGATAAGACAAAAATGTTTATGTGAGAACATATGCAACTTTTTTTTTTTAATCATACCTTTGTATTTAACCATTTAATGTAGTGCCACTTAACTAAAAAAAAAAAACTGTGCAGCAGTTACAAATAATAATTTCTCACTTAATTACATATAGTAATTACATTGGGAGTTTTTCCGTAAGTATTTCATGAAGAGTCTAAATCTAACCTCTTAAAGTTAAATCTATCACTTTCTCAAAAAAAAAAAAAAAAAAAAGTTAAATCTATCACAACGTTCTACAGACTACAGCTATATAAGATTTACAAATAAATGTTATGAGGGTATGGAATGTTGAGTGGGATCTTTTGTTGTATCTTGTATGCTCTGATATATACAATTTATATGTAAAATTTTGCATATGGTGATATTTGATCTAAAAGACAAAAATTCCAGTCAGACGGTTTAATGGGCCAATATACGTTAGATGGATCCCAAAACCGATTCAGTGGCGTTTTTGTAATATTAGCAATAATGTTTTTATAATATCCAAGGACCGGTATTAGCAGTTCATCTGAAAAAATATTAGTACATAGTTCACTTGAAAGTATTAGTTTGTAATATTGGACAGTGATATAGTATCACGAGAGCACTGAAAAATATTAGGTTTTCGTCTGAAAAATATTAGTAGTTCATCTTAAAATTATTAGTACATAGTTCACTTGAAAATATTTAATAGTCCCTCTAAAAAATAGTAGTTTTTCCATTAAAAGTATTAGTGGTCCCCGTGAAATATATTAGTTTTTCCTCTGGAATTTTTTTTTAGTAATTTTCCCGAAAAGTACTAATTTTTTAATAAAAAATATTAGTAGTCAACCGAAAAGTATCAGTATGTCCCCAAAAAGTATTAGACGATGGGATCAGGTTGTTGGGCAGCTAGGTCGCTCGCTGTCTAACCATTAAATGTTTAACAGGAGACTACCTTGATATAAAAATGGTTCAAAATTATTAAAGTTTTCCGATCCGAAAAATCTGAACTCCACTTCAACTTTAATTTCCCAAACCAATTTGGAACTTCATTTGACACCGGACACATTCATAATTTGCATAAAGAAAAGATAATAAATAAAAACTAATCATGATTTTTCTTTGTAAAATATCTGACAATAAAGTTTTTCAATTTATTCATTTTTTCTGACCAGAATTTAATTTAATTACATACAACAAAGTAATGCACAAGCCACAATTTCTCAGAAATCGGGGACCATATTATAGATTTGCTTCCTTTCTATTTCGAAAAATCTTTTAGCAATTGTATCGTGTCAAACAAGTTATATATGAAGCACTTTTTCTAATTATTCTCTGAGATTATATCTGGCGTGTAGGATGGACTACAAGCATTGTCTTTCTATTTGTTCTTCCTTTATTTTATTTGTTTATTTATTTATAAAATATATAATACAAATTAAATCTAGCGATTTATGTTAAGAATTTATAGCTATTTCTCTAAAACATATCAAATATTCCAAAGATTATAAAATATTTTTAAAAACTTATAAATTCAACTAAACACTTTTCAATTATTAAGTCATTGATTAGAGTAATCAAGTTAATTTTTTTGCTATAAGATCCAATTCTTGAGCTCTTAACAATTAAGAGAACACTTCATATGACACATTCTTGGAAGATTAGTGAATGCGGGTTCGTAATTAATCCAACGCTTATGTGATTTTCTCGATTCTCTTTGAATCGATTAGATCTGTATAGCTAGGTTTAAAATCGCCAAATAGTTCGGATATATATGTATAAGCGTTGGCGGATCCAGGAATTGGTAGTAGGGTGGGCTAAGAAAAAAAAATTTCACTAAGAAAATTATATACATATATATATATATATATATATATATATATAACAATGATTATATATATCAAACAAATTATTACAAGACTACATTATTTACGAATAAAAAGTGGAAACTATTTCATAAAAACATAGTGTTATATTTATATTAGCAATCAAATGGACATATTCTATTTTCCATATTATTTGTTTTCTTGACAAAAATTAAATATAAAAAAGCTAAAAAAAAACAGGTATATTTTCAATTTCATATTTGATGATGACATTCAAGGAGGCACATTGGTCGTCTTGGCCCGATAAATAACAACGTTACGATAAACTAAAACTCGAATACAACACAATAACCTTATTGGGCCTAAAATTTAAAGTCAAATACGACGCGTTAAAGACCCGAAAAGAATGACACGACACAATTGACACAATAAGTAAAACTATTAAATGTATTTAGTGAGACCATTAACTAATAAAACATATGATTTTTTTAATATATTTGATACTTAGAAGATATATTCTAATAACTTACCAATCCAAGTAGTTAAGTACATTTAAACTTAATGAGATGGTAAGTGTACTAATAATAAATTAAGGATCACAAAAATAGTCTAAAGATTAAAAATATATTAAATTATACCATCAATATTACGATAACAAAAAAAATTAGTTTTAAGTTCTTCAATCTTGATTTTCAAATTTTCAAATGAATTTAAATTTTGAGGTGGACTTGAGTTTTGCATTAAATTTTGGGAGGGGCTAATTATGGATAATGTAAAAACTAAGGTACTAAAAGTAGAATTTTTAGAACTTTGCACTTGGCTCCGATTTGACCAAACGTGGATACGCCCTGTGTATAAGTTTATGATTTTTGTAGGCTTTACAAGTTTGATCTTTATTATGAGTTGTAAAGTTCTTCCACTAAATGAAATTGTCTATTTCTGAAAAAAAGAGAGAGAGAGAGAACAAATGATAATCATGGATTCCTATAGAGAATTAGAGACGTTGTTATAAACTAACATAGAAAAATATCTTATCTCTTTCTTGATAATCAATGTTTTCAGCATCTATATTTGGAATATAATTATGATATACACATGCATTTGATTCGACACAATAAATTTTAACATTGATGATATATTTTATATGCCTCGGTTTGTTACTTTATATGCTTGAAAATAAGAATTTACTTCTTAAAACAATTTTTTATTTAAAATTAGGGAAAATAAGGTTTTTTGTCCCGTAAGTTGGACCTTTTTGAGAATTAGTCCTTTAAGTTGTCACATTCATGTTTTAGTCCTTTAACTTTTAAATTTCTAGATATCCAAATCCTTTAACTTAACAAATTTACTTTTGGTCCTATAACTTAACAGATTCAGAAATTTAGTCCTATAACTTAACAATAGTTAAAATTTAATTAATTTATTAAAGGATTAGTACCTACACATCACATTTTTTTTATAAATTCGTAATTATTCACTTGAAAAGATGGAAATGCCCACAAGAAAAATAATTAAACTTAAATTATTGAAAATTAAATATAAAAAACAACTAAGTTAAATTAATTTAGATTAATAAAACATAAAAATAAATAGAAAATTTTAAAATAATTAACGAGTTGTAGAAAAATTAAAATAATTAATTTAATAAGAATAATTTGTCATATTTATGTAACTAACCTTTGGTGAGGACAATTATCTCAAAGAAATGGATATGAACTAATCTACAAGATGCATTTATTACAAAAGGTTTAAAAAATTAATGCTTGAAATGTTTTTAAAAAAATAATTAAATTAAGAAATGATTAGTTATTTTTATTAAAGTTAACTGTTAATTAAAATCATTCAATTTTAAAAATAAAATTTAATTAAGAAATAATCTTTTAATAAAATAATTAAATTTAACTATTGCCAGGTTGTTAGACTAATCTCTGAAATCTGTTAAGTTATAGGACAAAAAGTAAAATTGCTAAGTTAAAGGACTAAATATCTAGAAATTTGAAAGTTAAAGGACTAAAACACGAAGGTGACAACTTAGAGGACTAATTCTCAAAAAAGACCAACTTACAGGACTAAAATTCTTATTTTCCCTTAAAATTAATTTTTCGCTCAAAGTAATGATATATCACTATGAACTCGAAATGACTAAATTTATGGATAACATTGTGAAACTAATTTGAATCATGATTTGTCAATTCTCATCAAAATAAAAAATAATTAAAAAGAGATGATATAATATAAATAAATGAAAGGTAATAAATAATTTATTCCATGTAAATAGTGTGAACACGTAATTGATAAGGTTAGGTAAGAATATGTGATATGTTAAAATGGAAAGATGATAGGAAATTGTTGAGGTCTTTCCCCAACAATTAAGTTCATGCAATTAGTGTGCTCGTTTCCCCATTTGAAGATGCGTCTCATTTGGCCCGTATTTCTCCTCTTTGGCGCATCGACAAAAACGCGACTTTTTAGATGAATCGAATTGGAATGATATTTTATCGCCTCAAATCCGAATTGAATTCAAGTAATTTAATATTTTTATATTTAATAAACCGAATAGGACTCAGTTAAGTTATATTGCGTATTTAAAAAAGCTAGGTGGCAAGATGCTCGAGCACGATTTGTTATACTTAACAATTAGGGGTTTACAAAAAATTACCCCCAAGACTTAACATAATTACACAATAACTCAATTATCTTCTTAATTTACAAAATCGCACCCTCCAGAGTAGGGATGGCAATCGGGCAGGTCGGCCATGACCTAGACCCGCCCCCCATGCCTAGAACGAGGCGGGGCTACTCCATTTTGCCCGTTTTTTTTTTACAATGGGGGAAACTAGGGGATACACACACCCGTATGGCCGTATGGGATCGAATCTGAGTCATTCACCTTACAACACATGTCTCAACCACTAGAGTACAAAGTTGAGTCCATTCTACCCCGTTTTAAATTAAATTAAATAAAAAATAAAAAGATAATGAAAAAATATATATTTATAAAATATTATTTACAAAATTTATTATCATCAATTTATAAATATTAGATATAATATAAGAATACATAAAAAATTATATTATAATATATATTATATATGCGAAATATATATTAAATATATTTTAAGAACAAAAATTCTAAGTGGGGGGGGACGGGTACCCGTGGGGCGGAAGTGATACCCAGACCTGCCCCGTCCCGTCCCGGTCACAAGGTGGGGCGACCCAAATGGGGCGGGGCGGGTACTCATGGGTTGGGTCAAGATTGCCATCCCTACTCCAGAGGCATCAAGAAGGAGATGTTTCTTAGGTAAATATAAACCTCAAGAGAATATTGTAATTTTAAAAGATAACTGGAGTTTTTTGTAATTAGGTTGAACTTAAGGGGTAATTTTTGTAATTATCTCTAGCGAATATTTTCGTTGCTAAAAAACAAGTTTGTTGTAGTGTGAAAACATTTATAATTTTAAAATATTTGATCTGGTAATCTTTCCCTCTCCCGTCGGCCCTCTAAAATTCTCTCTTGCAAAACCCTATTCTCTCCCTGTCCACTTCTTTACCTCCCCGCCTTGGCCGACGTAGGCTGGCGCCTGCCACCCACCCTCTCCATGGTTATTTTGCAGATTTAGATTATTTTCCCAACTTGAAAGCTCCAAGAAGTGATTCTCGGGTGTTGTTCTCATTTTTCTTTCGTTTGAGCTAGTTTTCAGAGGTGGGGGCGGATCTGTGGACTTGATTTCTTCAAAGGTGAGGGTGGTCTGGCGTAAGATGAGGATTGGGACAGGTTGGGCGGCGTAAGGATGTTTTGGAAAGGGAGAGGGCTTTAGTTTTTTTTTTTTCCTGTTTTTTCATGCTATTTTTAGTATTTCTTGGCTTTTTCTGTTTCCATGTAGCTTGGTTTTTAGGTAGTTTCTTTGTATTTTTGTTTTTCTATATTTTTATTGTCTTTTTCATTGCGGGATGAAAGGGCAAAATTCGTAGGAGGTCGGTTTGCACGGCTTGCGGTGCGTGATAGTTGTTCTTGCCGGTGTTGTGTGTGTTGTTATAGTTCGACTACTCTCCGTATGAGTGGCTTAGTCTCCTTGAGTGGGAGTGTTTAAGTGAGTTTGAATTACTCCTTGACAGTTGTTGCGCAAGGAGATTCATTTGCCAGTTGGCATCAATTTGTATCTTTTGAGTTATCAATAAAAGTTCTATCGTTCGGGGAAAAAAAAAGAAAACATTTATAATTTGCATAATGAAAATTAAATAAAATTTAGAATCATGAATTTTCTTTTACTAAAAACATCTCATAGTAAATTCGAGAATTTATTGATTTTAAATGTGAAAAATAGAATAATGTTTGGATAAATGAATAATAATGAATTTTATGTAAATTTGGAAGTGAGATTATGTTTGATTGTGTAGTTTTTTTGTAGTATTTTATGTGTATACTATTTTGAAGTGGTAAGACCCACTTTCAAAATTTAATTTTGAATTGTAGGTTAGTGGATCCTATATTAATAAATATAATTTAAAAATAATGTATTTTAAGTGGATAGAGTTGACAATGGTAGATCTCCCATGTATAATTGGATGAAAAAGATGAGAATAACGATTAATAAGTGATGCAGTGAATAGTATAGGGTTGGTTTAATTTTATATGAAAAATAGAAAGTGCAAATAATGATTTCCATCGGAAAATTTATAAATAAACATGATTCCATTTGTATAAATAGTTGGAAAATAGAAATGTACACTTAGAAACATAAACAAATAAGACATTTGGTTCCTATCTTTTCCGAAAAATCTCTTAGCACTAGTAACATGTCAACAAGTTACGTCGTTACAAATTATCAGCTACCAATACCACGTTTTATACACCCGTGATCCATCTCCATTTTCACAAAGCTCTATATATACAAAATAGATTGAGATTTCCTATTCCCACAATCTTATTCTACTTCCAATACCATTGTATTTGACGAATACCATGTTTACGAGATAACGTCATAATCGTACACGTGTCATTCATCCGACACAATAGAATATAAAGTGGAACATAAAATATAAAACATGGGATCTTGTCTCATACAAAATGAACCTAGTGATGTTTCCAATACCTCCTAACGGCTTCCTTGTGCGTTTCAGCCCAAGAAACCAAACAAATTACAAATATCACGACGACAACAACTAAAAAAATTTCAAAGTAGTACTCGTACTCCCTAATAGTAGTCGAGTAGCAACGACACCGATGCTGTCCACACTTGTAGCAGAAGGTGATCCCACATCTGCACCAAGATTCAATTTCAAAAATTAAATATGTCCCAATGTTGTATTTTTAATCGTTTTTTTCTGTTTAACTGATTAATGTATATAAACGGCAATATAATTATATAAACCAGGTTATAGTGATTATAGGGTAATGGCATTTCTAATTAACAACTGTCTTCCTCAAAATCTCAATTTGCTACTTTGCTTCCTGTCAAATAAAGACCTTTGTAAACGCTAAATGATTTTGTCGTTAAATTTTACCGTTATTTACAGAATAAAAAAATATTATTTTCCCAAAATTATACCCACAAATTACCGACAATTTTTAAAAAATATTATAGGCATTTACCAAATATAAGCAGTTTTAGATTTTGTTGGTACTTGAATATTATTTATTTTATCGCAGCTAATGGAATTTCAAGTTTCAATTAGGGATAATTATAAAAACTACCCCTGTGGTGTAGTTTAATTACAAAAAACTCCAATTATCTTTAAAAATCACAAATACACTTATTGAGGTTTGTATTTAGTATTTACCTAACAAATGAGGACCCTCCCTCTTGAAGCCTCTTCATGGTGCAATTTTGTAAGCTAAAAACAAACATAAGAGGAGTATTTATAATTTTTAAAGATAACTGGAATCGTTGTAATTAGGCTAAACTTAAGGATAGGTTTTATAATTAACCTTTTCTATTATGGACAAGTAAAACTTCTATCCATACATTATAGGACAGCACAAGAATTCATAATGACCTAGGATACATCAGGTCAAAATTCCTTAAATACCCTCGCTTATAAGCAACTCTACCAAACTGGGCTAAGATCCGCGATTTTATTTGTACTCGGGTCGCAACCCGACCCAAAGTCACGATTTAGGTCGCCTCATAACCTGAAACCGTTGATTTTATTATATCATGATAGGTGGACCAAGACGAAAGCTAGGTCATATGGCCTATGAAGTCGATCAAAACTATAAATAATCTACAATTCTCTTTGTTACATGTATCTCATTTATTGTTAGTTATCTCGCACCAGTTTATTAGCGACCTTAAACCCGACTTAAGCATCGGAGGGCTTTAGGCCGGGGTCCACCCGACTAGCATAATGTTCACTCTTTTATAGGACCCGAACCGAAGTACCTAAACTCGAAACAAAGTGACCCAAACCGAAGTACATCTGATTTATTCACTCAAATCACTTTCAAAGATTCAAAAGAGAGTTTTATTGAGTTTTTGTTATTAAAACAGAGAGAAGGCATGGAAAGAACACACTCAGGCCATAACAAAATATGCATATCTTACCATGCTTATCAACTCATGCAGTAAAGAGAAACAACGAAACTTAATATATTATATTTCTATTTATTAATGATATAAGTAAACCAAAGACAAAATTTCCAATGACAAAACAAAGTGCCAGATGATTATCATATATCAAACAAAAGACAAAGGAGTTGCACAAAAAAGTGCTTTTGAGAATAACAAGCATAGTTGAAGCGAAAATTCTCCAAAATGCACCAAGAAAATTGCAAGTAAAATCTTTTAAATTTACTTTACATATTCTGTTTTGTGCCTTTGCTTCTCTCAATACCACTTGAGCTACAAGCTAGTGATAGTATTCTATTTGAGTTTATTGTAGTAGGATTTTAATCCTATAAATATTTACTATTTTATTATTTTTAGGGAGGTTGAATATTATTAAGATTTGAGATTTATCTTTTTCCAAGCAATACATGTTCTTTTGAGAATTTTATTGCTCTGTTCAATACTTCCAGTATTCTTGTGAATCAACGATAGTATTTGTGTTCTTTGTTGTTCACACTTTTGCCTGCATCATTTTAGATCTTAAAAAAATCCAGGCAGCCAAATGAGGGAGCTTGATGAGCATAATAACAAAACCATAATATTTTACTGAATATGATATTTAGCACTTAGTTACTTCAAATATAGCAAAATTCCAACAAGTGAATTCACAGAGCGCTTGAAATAGCCTAATTGTTCTGGAGTTCTCCCTTTTTTCCAGTTAATCTAAGGCTCTATTTGGATTGATGGATTTGGAGCTAATGATTTCAAATCCATAATAAATCCATTGAGAGCCCACTTGGATGGAGAGATTTGAAATTCCAAGGATTTCAAATGACCTGGATTTCAAAGTCATTGGATTTGAAATCCACCTCTTTGTTTGAATAATATGAATTTGTGTAAGGATTTCAAATCCATCGTAAGTTTTGATATAAAAAAATTTAGAAGCTCTATTTATTTTCTTAATTGATATTTAATAAATAAAAATAAAAGATATAATCTTATTATTTTGTAAATAATTATAAATTTATACAATAATAAAATATGATATATATATAACTTTTATTATGTCCGAATATGCGTGATGATAATGTGTGTGCATATGTGAGGAGAGTATGTATGAGTGTGAGTGTGAGTGTGTGTGTAAATGTGTGTGCGGTGTGTGTAGTGTGTGCGGTGTGTGTAAATGATTGTAATGTATGTAGTGTGTGTAAATGTATGTGTGGTGTGTGTAAATGTGTGCAATGTGTATAAATGTATGAATATGCAAGTGAGCATAAATAGAAAAAAAAAAAGAATGGATTTCAAATGACTAGGTTTGGAAGGGATTTGAAATCCTTTGAAAATGAACTAAAACTTAAAGAGTGATTTGAAATCTATTGATTTGGATTTATATGCCAAACATGCATGGGTGTGGATTTAACTAAAAGAAAGGTAGCTTCAAATTCTTTCAAGTTATTTTGGGAGTTATTTTAGAGATTTCTAATCCACGTCAGTTAAAATTCTTCTCCCAAATCTTCTCCTCAAATCCAAATGCAACTTAAGAGATAATTACAAAATCTACCCTGAAGTTTAAGTTAATTACAATAAAAACTCATAGATTTTCTGAAAATTACAAAAAACCACATGATGTTTGACTTAGTATTACACTTTACCCCCTTTGCAAGAAAAACATTTCGAATACCCTTTACATTTGTAACGGGAAATGATTGAAAATAGCCTAATTTTAAACCACAAATACAAAAATGGCCTTACTTATTCAAAAGTTTCAAAAATAGCCTTCTTATTTGATAAAACCCCAAAATACCCCTTATATTGATTTAAAGGAAAACTAATGATTTTCAAAGGTTTTAGGGGGCCGCAAAAATGGTATCAGAGCCTAGGTTTATTAAGAACTTTTAGTTAAATTTATTATATTTATGTAATTAACAATTGATGAGGAGAAATTACTCCGAGATTATGGATCCTGACCGATGTCCGAGATGTACCACTACGGGAGATATCGTCAAATTTTGACGATGTATGCCAAGAACACCTTGACCGAGGTTTCATATTGGGAATACCAACATGAAGAAAAAGAGCGGCGGCGAGCCGACGGGGAAACCTTAAGGCAATGCAAAAAACGAAAGCGAGAATATCATAAGCGCGATTCTGGATGCTTAACTGACACTATATGTTCACTTGATGAACCTTCAAGAAAGCTTGATTCATGAAAATTCCCATCGAAACAATGATTCCTGATGGTGGACCGGAGTGGAGCGAGATACTTCCCGATAAATCTAAGATCTCCGAAGATCTTAGAGAAATCGAGAAGGCGGTGCGAGAATTATGGCAACCGCCATATTCATCTACCAAGACAAGTTCATCGAGATCCGAGAATCGAGATGGAGACGATGGTGAAATATCGAAGGAAACTCTTGAACTCCTTCATGATATCCGAAACGAGTCAAGAACCGGAGGGCGGGCCAAGTTCATCCGGGAGGAAGGAAACGTATTGATTTTGGGGCGGTACCCTATTTACACCAAAAGGGAAATCAACCGGGTTATACGAAAGATGATGAGATGAGGAAAAGCTCATTGCTCTAATCAAAGGAAAATCCATCAAAAATTGAAAAAGATGGATATTGAAAAGATGAATCTTAAAGATCTACATGACACTGGCGGAAATCCTTGGCGGGATTAGGTATTGTAGATTTAAAGATGAACGCAGTGAGAATCGGCTTTGGTTACCTATGACCCACAAGGTAGACCAATTCCACCACCGCCACCACGATTAATCCTAACATCGAAGAAAGTGCGGGTTCGCATCATGGAGCTCGGGGCGAGAGGATGCCACATCTTTGGAGATTTCACGACCGGGAGTGATCCACTTTCGGGGACAGGAGGTGAAACCCTCTTGCGAACCAGGACAACCTACCGGAAGGCGAATGTTTATCGACGCCTTATGAAAGATCGCACCTTGACCCAATACATCCGTATGGGTTGATGTTAAATCGGGACATCCCGATTTTAAAAATAGAGAAGTTCTCATTGATGAATGGGCTTCATCTATGAGAATTTCAACAGAACCCTCGATCTTACAAAGGATTCATTCATTTTACTCCTTGAAATGAGTCTTGAAGGATCGGTGAAGATTGCAGGATATGACCGATGCAAGTACGAAAAGTTCGGTCACATCGGGGAATCACTTAAAGGAATTGTCGATGGTATGGCAAAACTATTTAAAATCCAGTTCATCGACGGGTTATTTCGAGGATTAGAAGATGAAAAAAGAAAGAAATATAAACAAGCCCTCTATAGCCTTGAGTTATTGGATATTTGTCATATTGACGAATATATCAAGTTGTTCACGAATACGGTGGAAATCCAAGATTGAGGAAAAGAAGTCGCACAACTATTCTTTGCCAAAATTCCGAGTCCCCCGGAGAGAAATGCTTATCGGGAATACAAGGGTGGAGTCAAGTAGAAAGCGTGGCGGAAAAATGTCTTTCCTAAAGGCCAAGTTATCCGAATGGTGTTACCAAGCACTCTACAAAAGAATTACAAAAGATTAAGAGGAATTAACAAAGCGGTTCCTATGTTGCATAGATAATGATATCCCAACAATTGTGGGAGGTCAACCAAGCGGCACAAAAGGAAGAAGGAGCGAAGCCATCCATACCGCCGAGGAAGTAGCGAAAAAAAAAGTAGGTCTTCATGGAGACCTAGAAGGTTTTAGTCAAAACAAAAGCCCGAAGCTACAAAACGGGACAAAGACCAAAGACCAAGCGGGAGTAGAGCCTCATCATCGGGTTCTAATCAAGCAAGTACCGCAGAAATCCGGGAAGAAGAACTTTCGGGCGTGCTCACACGAGCAAATGAAAGTTTCAAAGATCAGTAATTAACCGGACATGCGGAGCAAGAGGACATATCTCGTGATTGTCCGAGAAAACCTAAACGAGGAGTCGAGACAGTTCGAGGCTACACCGAAATCGAATAAGCTGTCTATTATCAAGATCTTATACAAGTGTATCAATTTGAGGATATTCCCTCGGATGAAAGCATTTATGAAGAAGAAATCTATTCGACGATGGAAGTGACTCCGGCTCGAGAATCGGAGTGAAGAAGAAATTCTTCAATAGGCAGTTAGAGAGGATATGTCGATTCCTCTCTCACATGACAGCTTTTCTCATAAGACTCTTATGAGAATCATGAAGGAAGATCAAAGCTTCAAGTCTATGATGGATTTACGATCGGAGCTATGGAAAAAGCATTGGATAAAATTGGGTTTCGTAATAGAAAATACCAAATAATCCACGGGGTAACAACCGGAGAATTTGCTATTCCGATGGAGTTTCTACCGTGTAACTTGATCGAGATGCGCTTGGTCCCTATTAGAGAAATACAAGAGATCAAAAGCAGAGTTAAAAGAGAAGTTGCAAACACACTCTCATGGATTCATATCGGAGCCATAAGAGTAATTATTAAAGCAACATTCAAAGAAGGAATTGATTCGCCTCTCAATCTTGCTATCTTTGACAAGCGAATCTCGCATCTCAAGGATTCATGCCTTGGAGCGATTCTGAGGAAATTTGTATGCAGGAAAATTGGCATTTAATGTCTATCCTAGAATTGCATACAATTTGGGAGATCGAGACTTCAGTAGAGTCCTAACCCTTCATCAAGATTTCAAAAGAGTCGATTTGATGAAAGAAGGAAATAGGCCTTACTCGATCACATACAAGATTTCCTATGCTCTCTCGAATACTCATCATTCCGAAGTATTCTTGAGAAAGGAATTTATTGAAGTCCCAAGAATCTTTGAGGACTTTGCCAGGGTGGTGTTACCAGAAATCATTGAATCTCCAACTATTAAGGAGATTGATATGATAATTCAAGATCAACCGTCTTCAACAAAAGTCGGAGTCTCGAGTTGAGCACAGAAGGATGTCTTTCGGCAAAGAAGAGAATGGTGAGTAGCGGCCGTTGGGAAGAAAAGGAGACCAAAATGCGATTCGCGCATCCCGATGTTTTTAAAACAGCAGGAGAGCCGAAATGTCCGAAGATAGCGAGAGGTTGAAGTAATATTGACATCACTCAAAAGGATAATATTTTTCCTTGTGATGTTCTATATTATCTCCAACAACCAATCGTTGGAAGGTATCGAGGAAGCCGAAGATAGGAGAAATTGAGCTTACTATCACGGGAGTTGCGGGAAAGATCCCGAACAATTAATCTTTGGGAATTGAATTTCTTGAGGAGCATAAGCCTTGGGAAAGATTACAAGATGGAATGAAGTTCACGATGGCTAATAAAGATCTGAAATCGAGATGACCACTAGTCCATTCTCCATATACATTTCTATTGGAATGTTATATGCTTTGAATACAAGGCCGAGTATTTCGCCGCCTATATTGATTCAGTCTTGAATATGTATCTTGCAAAGCTTTGGATGTTTTTCCTAAAGAAATTGGAGAAGATTTACCAGCTATCGCGAGAAGAGATTTCTCTAAAAGGATTCTTATCCTTAACGGGGGAATTAAACAAGCGAAAATAATGATCGGAGGCGCCCGTACCCGTATGGTACAAAGTAAAGACGCCACCAATCTATTTCCATGATACAGTGCGAGATATTTTGCTAGGAAACAATTTCCTACAAACATTCAAGCGATTCACACAAGAGAACGAGGCGAGAAGACTTATTTTCACAACCTTATGTGATCATAAGATTATTGTCCGAGAGGCTGGGAAGCATTTTACGAGAAAAATGCCTATTAATTTTCGCGACAAGCGTGGTGATGAAGCCAAACTTCGCAATCCAAAATTGGCGGAACGAAGGAAATTTGGTGAAGCTTTATTATCCTATAGACAATTTGGTTCCATCCGGAAGGATCAAAAAATATGGGATAACAACTTGTATTCATTCGAGTACAAGGTGAAGAACGAGTTACTCCAGTCATTGCGAGAATTATGGATGATTCTTATGGAGAATCCACGAGTGATGTGACCATTGAGGAACAAATAACACTCGAGGATATCGAAGAAGAAGATCCAAAGGAATTATAATGAAGATCCTTTGGCATGGTGGGACAAGAACGAGCTCAAAGCATCCTTGAAGGTTAAGCCGGGAAAGGAGTACGAGTTCGTAAGATTCAAACCAATCCTTATGAATCGGGAGGATCGTGAGGATATGCGAGAAGATACTTAAGGAACATCTTGACCTTAAGTTAATTTCACCAGGAGTTTCTCCATACAATGATCCGGGGTTCTTAGTCGAAACCATGGAGAAATCAAAAGAGGAAAGCGAAGACTTGTTATTAATTACAAGGGAATTAATAACATTTTGGAGTTCGACGGATACTATATCCCAAGCAGAGAACATCACAGTTAATCGTATTAAAGCGCGAAGATATTCTCTAAGTTCGATTGTAAATGGATTTTACGATTAAGATGGATGAAGAAAGCAAGAAGTTCACGACTTTCTCTACACCACAAGGACACTATATTTGGAATGTGATGCCTATGGGATTGGCTAATGCACCCCAGGATATATCAAAGAAAGATGGATAATCTCTTCAAAGATTATTTGATTTCATGTTCGTGTATATTGATGACATTTTAATCGCATCAAAAACATGAAGGAACATCTCAAACATTTGGAAATATTTTGGATGTTTGTTACAAGAAGGATTAGTGCTTTCGGAGAAGAAGCGATAATTGCAACAAGGCAGTTGAATTCTAGGAATTGAGATCGACGAATGCGGAATAATCCTACAAAGTCATATTGTAGAAAAGATACAGGATTTCGGATACATTGAAAGACAAAGCGACTTGAGTTTTCTTGGAGTTGTCAATTTTGCGGGAATGTTCATAAACAATCTAGCACATTACGGGGAAGGTGTTTAGCCCATTGCTTAAAAAAGATCACGATATTCAAATGGGAGAATGAACATCAAGAAGGAATCAAGCAACTTAAGGAGGTTTGCAAAAATCTTCCGAAACTTGCAATTCCACAGGATGAAGATGAACTGGTTCTTTATACGGATGCGGTGATTATTGGTGAGCAACGGTACTTACAAAAGCTACACCAAATGGAGAAGTGCCATGCGAATCTTTGCGTGGTTTATTCACACCCCGTGAATCGACTCGGTGGCATATCAACGAGAAAGAATTCTTTGCGATCGAAAGGCTTTTAAAAAATGGCCTTTATTTTCTTGGCTAAAAAGTTTATCTTAAAAATTGATAATTCAAGTGTTAAAGCTTTTCTAAAAAACAAAATTGAATCAAAACCGGAAAAAGCTAGAATACTTAGATGGCGAAATGAATGCCAATATTATGATTATGATATTGTCATTATAAAATCTCATGAAAATATTCTTGCAGATTTTCTAACAAGAGATGGAGGGAATTGAAGCTGATTCCATCCTCACTGCATCAAGACATCTTGGAGACCCGACTTGAAATGCTACTCAGAGAATTTGATACCCCTGGTCATCAATCTTTGATTTGGCGAAATGACAAAGGAATGATCGGGACAAAGTAACCGATCGTATACGAGCATGTGTCCTGTCTCACTCTCGATTGAGAACGGCATTTCAAGACCCTCCTCCGGGACGCTAATAAGCAACGGAGCGTTTAGAGCGCCTTGAGGCTCCCAACCCGTAGAGAGGATTCCGTCCTCTAGCACAAGTCCTAAGTGGCGAGAAATGTTGGCCCAAGGAAAAACGATACTCAGGTCAAATCCCGAGTTATCACATCAACCCGAAAGACGTCCGGGGTAAAGGGCGAAGAGATCAATCTTAGGCCTATGATGGGCACTTCTAAGGTTGATATTAACGAGATTAAAGTTTCTTCTTCTTGGTAGGAATACCAGGCAAATTGGGAGAAACTAATTACCAGGCATGGGATATCTCCGGAAAAACAAAGATTGATGTTTTAAAAATATCCAAGGTTTGGATCTTTACCAAATTCGACCCTCAAGTAAAGAGGTGGTACGAGTTTGGGGCTTTGGCCTCGATCTATACTACTTCACCAGGATTCCCGGAGATCACAAAATTACCGAAGTGGATCCGAGAAACTGTTCTACAGTCTTTGGTCCAACAATGACAACCTAAGACGAGGGGATACATTGGAGCCGTTTTCATAAGTGCGGCCCGGCCAGCGTCGGAAAAGGTGGACATGAAGCCTTCCATTACATTAGGCCGAAGACCGGATGAAAGAGCCCGGAAATATCAAGGAGGCAAGTTCGGAAGAAGTACAATTGGCCGTGACCTTCACCAAGATCGGATCACTACAAGAAGGGCATGGGGATTGTGGGTTTGTCTGTGAGAGATGGACAAAGTCAAGTTTCCGTTCAAGTTCTACGAGTCGGTGAACGGGTCATTTATTGAATACCATGACAGGAAAAACTACAAGGTTCGCGAGAAGATCATTCGAAAAGAAAAGAAATCTTCTATGGGAAAATAAGGCTGGGGAGTAAAGAAACTCACGGAAATATTGTAACATGGCTCATATCGGCCATTGGGAACTTAAGTGGTCTGTCGAATGTCAAAACCCGGGAAGGAACCTAATTTGGCAAAGGATTCGGCCAAAAGTTAGAAGACCGGCGATGGAGAAGAAAAGTCACGAAATATCCAAAGTTTGGGGACCACCAAAAAAGTAGATTCCCAACAAAGCTATTGGAGACATGTGACTCCAGACAGGAAGTAACAACCCGGCTTAGAAAAAAGACGAAAAGTGGGTCCATGAAAGATCTTAGCGTCCAACGTATTACAAGACAAAGGGCGAGTCGGCGGGATTTGGAAGTTTGCATAAAGAACTTTGATACCAGGACAAGATGGGGCGATCCGTGTGAAGAAAGGGAAAGACCAACTAATTCTTTGCAAGTGGAAGCAAGCAATAATTCAAGAGTATGATGTAAGCGGTGACGTTTTACATCTCAACAGGGTTGAAGTCAAGAAATTGAAATCCGGACTTACATCTATTTAAACCGAGTTTGAAGGAGGCCGAGGACATCGAAAATTCTCCTAAGTCTTCTACAATAAAATTTACGTAATATTGAGTGTTTAGAATTTGAGAGAGTGTTTTCGATTTTAGAGTTTAGTTTTTAATTTTATGTACAAGAGTGTGATAGCCTTTATGAGAGGCTAAACAGGTTTCTCCTCCCAAAAGGAGATTCTTGCGATGTAATAAATTTTTCTTTAAGTTCTTAATAAAATAAAGGCTATTTGTTCAACATGTGTTCATAATGTACTATTGATCAATCCCCTTGAAGAATTACTTTACGCCTTGGTAGTAGAAGCGAACGAGTATCTTTGTCTTTGATTTCGGAAGGAGTCGGATAACTTGCGAGATCATCTTCCCCCCGAGGTGAGGTTGAGCAGTGAGGAGCTATTTGTCAAACGATCCAAAGCGATGTCTTCCGATGGGTGGCCTTGCGAACCATTTAACCTTTGTTTGATCAAAAGAGGTATGAATTTTAAGGGATTTATTAATTTTACGGAAGCATGTTGGGCTTTGATATGGTCGTAATGGACTATTTCCATTTTCACCGTAAACCTTAGTTTGGGCCCGATAACATAGAATCAAACATCTTTTAATTATGTGACTGTTAAGTTTATAGTGGAAACTGACATGATCTTTTTAAAACCTCCGTATGGAGGCGGATCTAAGTAGGTGTAACAATGCCACGAATGAAGCAGGTTCTGAGAACTTGAAAGTATTCTTATTACGTGAAATCTGGGCAATTTAATCATTTAATTCTTATTTGTTATAAAGGGTATAATGGGAACTTGATCATATTTGAATCCTTTTAATAAGGATGGTCATAGTTATAACTCAAACTTGAAATAAGTAGTTTTGAACATCCCATTTGTAACAATACTTCGCAAGAAAAAAACATTTCGAACATCCCTTACATTTGTAAAAATATTCCAATCGCCTGTCGTAGGTAACACTAAATCAAACATCAAGGTAGTTTTTTTTTCTTCCAAACATCTATGTTTTTTTTTTCTTAGTTAATCCAAACATCATAATTAATATAATTGACCAAAAACATATCCCTCCGAAAAAAGACAAAAGGTTGAAAAGAGCAGAAAACATAACAAAACCAACACTTAAATCGCAAAAACCAACGAAGGATCATTTACAAACGCATCAAACCCAAAAGTCAGACATGAAGAAAGAAACACTGAAAAATCACAAACACAGAGCAAAAATGAAATAACCTGCATTTCACAGTTTGACAGCCCGCCACCAGTTCGACGAAATGCCTACACCGCGGACACCTCATCGACTTCCTCTGCTCCACCAGCCTCCCAAAAGCGACGTCGTTCCTATCCCTCAGTTCCCCACTCTCCTCACACCCAAACCCAGCATGCCACACCCTCTTACACTCAAAACAAAACCATCTCTTACATTTCGGACAACTTGATTTCCTCACAATCCCCCCACACTCGTTCACAATCAGCACGTTACAGTCACTATACGGACAGTAACATTTATCCAAACCCATAATCGCATCCTCACACTGCACATCGCACCACCGCACAAAGAGCGATTCCCCAACGAGTGAGGCGCACGCGTGTGGGTCGAGCGTGCGATCGCAGTTGAAAGCGGGGCATTTGATGTGGCCCACGTTGTCGTCTTCGAGCTTCACGCGGATGTACTTGATCATGCAGTCGGTGCAGAAAGGGTGGGAACATTTGTCACTGTTTCTGAATTTCTTGTCCAAATATGACGTCGGCTCGATGCAGATTTCGCAGGTGAATTCTTGATTTTCGTCTCCAGAATCCGATGGTCGTTGTTGTTGTTGTGGAGTTGGTTCTTCTTGGGGGATTGGGGGAAGTGTTTGCAGAGTGTTTCCCATTAATTTCTTCGTGTTTATTAAGCTTCTGGTGTAGCCATGTGAGAGAGGGGTCAAAGGAGATATAATTTATACATGTTTTAAATTAAGTTCTTTATAATAACTCGTACTGCAAGTCTGTAAGCTATACTTTTTTTGATCAAATACTGTAAGCTATACTTAATTCTCATTTTCACACACGTCTTTTCTACTGTGGGTAAGTTACCCCTTTCTAGGCGTTTTCCTATTAATTTCAAACTTTGTTGCATTTTAGGTTATGCTGCTCGAAATACTCGTTACCAAGACTGGTAATTGATATGATATTTTTTATAAAAAGTAACGATAATTGGTACAATGAAATTGCAGATAAAAGATCATTCGATGAAAACACTATTTAGAAAGAGAAAATATCATCCGGTGATATACTTTTTTATTAATAACGAGGTTCCATGCGTATACATGTTTTTTTTTTAATATCGGTGTTTCGTATTTCTGCATGCTTAGTTATAGGAAATAGCCCACTGCCCACTTACATGATTAGTCCTCGGGAAAATAGTCCGTCCCCTCGAAAGCACATAAGTAAACCGCAAGACGACATGCTCCATCTTTGACTCCCTATCCAACCCGGCCATGATTCCCACCGAGATCCAAATTCCCACACCGCCGCTTAAATCCTCATTATTAATTATTCCAACATCGTATCTCGGGCAAGAGCGGAACCAGGGGAATAAATTTGGGGGACCGATGCGAAAAACATGATGGGTCGAATAAGAAAATCATATAAATTATATTTAATTTTTTTCAATAATTTTTTCTTTTACAAAAAATGGGAGGGGCCCCCCCGTCCGCCCTTGATCTCGGGGGACTCGACCCATGACCACTTAAGCGAAAACATACAAAAATAGGAAAATTACATAAAATACCCTCTTTTTTTTTGTAAACATATATACCACAAAATACACTCTTATCAATTTTGTACCAATTTTTTTTTCCTTTTGTACCTACTTTTTTTTTACGCTTACGCATATTTTTTTTTAATTATTTTTACTTTTTTATTTTTTTTGTTCTTGTATTGATTTATATGTTATACATGTTGTTTCGATATTGTTTAAATTTGTTTTTTTTTTGTTGTTTCGATGTTTCAAAACAACTTTTACATATTTTGTATACTATTTTTCGTGTCATGTATTATTTTGTACATTGTTTCTATTGTTTCGGTGTTGTTCTAGAATCTTTTTAATGTTGTTGTAATAATTTTTGTTGTTGTTTCCATGTAGTGTTCAATGTGTAAATACAATTTTTACCTATTTTTAAGCTCTTTTTATTCATGTGGTGTTTTTAATATTTTTTACGTTGTTTCTGGGTTGTTTCCATATTGTTTCTAACGTTGTTCCGATGTTTTTTGTTGTTTCCATGTAGTTTTCGATGTTTACATACAATTTTTACCTATTTTTTATCTCTTTTTGCTCATATGATGTCTTCTATATTATTTCTGTTTGTTTCTATATTGTTTCCATGTTTTTATATTTTCATGCATTGGATCAAAACTTGAATTGTGTTTTTTATTCATGTTATTTCTAATATTTTTAATTCGTTTGGTTTTTATGTGTTATTTTATGTGTATATTTCTTGATTTTTGTAAGACTTGAGTATAAAATGGATTATTTAATGGGAGCAAAATTTATTTTTTTCACTGAAATTTTATTGAAAGAAACATGTTTGAAATATGTCGAAACAATCTTAAAACAAAGCGTAAAAAGTCCGAAAATTTTGGCGAGCGTAAATTTGTGTAAAAAATGGCGGGAGAGTAGATTTGGGCAAAATAGTACGAAGTGTAAAGTGTAAAGACGACATTGTCTCAAAAAATGGGTCATTTATGTCAATTTTGGCCACATGATTGGCCTGTGATGTCTTTCTGGGATGAGATCTTCTATTTCACTTTTCATGTTCCACTCTCTATTCCATATATTGGATTAAAGACACATGTACAATTAAGGCATCATCATCTTTTACAAATGTTATTCATCCGATGCAATTGAGTAGGAAATATAATAGAAAAGTGGAACATGAAATCTCAATCCATACTTTCTATATGGACATATGCAGTATTTCATCAGATCCACATGAAATCCAACAGATGCATAAATATAAATATATAATGGTAATTTGATATCATAAAAATTTATAAAATACATATTCCAAATAAAAATTAATATTTATAGGAAATATCGTCAGATCCATGTAAATTACAACAACCTTTTATTTTACCATGAATTAATTTTCTGAAAAATTTATATATTTAATAAAGATATAATTATTTTATGATACAGTAAGATCTGAAAGCAAAAAACGATGTTAATTTTTTTATAGTTTTTTTTTCTGAATTTTTTTTGATTCAAACTCCCGGGTTAGCTCGACTTTTGACCCGACCCAACATTTTACGTGTACAAAATATACACATGGATTGAACTAGGCCATGCATTTTTTGCAGCCCGACTAAAATCGAGCTAGCCTAACTCAACCCTGTTGAAACTATTATTATCGAGTATGAACCAAACAAAAAATAGAAATTGGAGGGAAGTGAAAGATCTTTCTGTAAAGCAATAATTGAACGGAATAAAACAAGTCTAAGGCGTGTTAGACAATTTCCTTAAAGTGTTATTTGCCTTCACTACTTGCTAACTGAATTTGTGGCAAATTACTTCTGCAGAAAGCAATAGAAAAATGAAACAACCAAATAACAAGTTTTACTGGATTGTTTCAACAAGAAAAAGAATGCACCAAAGTTAGTATAAATCGGCAATTGATCACATATGTATATATATATATATATGCAAATTAATTTGGCCAATTGTCGTTAGTAGCTAAGATACATCAAATGGAATTGCATCACTTCACCAAAGGATGTGATTGGCTTAAAAGTCATCAATCTCTTCACCAAAGAATCTAACTCTTGAATTGTATTTGAAACTCCAATTTGTAAATAACACATCCATCACTAAGCACCCACTTAATTTGATAAATTGCAATCAGTGGGAATCCATGGCATAAGTCCGATTTGTGACTTTGCATAATAATGATGTCTTCATTTTAATATATTAGAAACTAATTTGTAATATTCTCTCACTTAGTTTGTAATATATTTTCAAACTAATATTTAGACATCATGCATAAGAAAAGTAACTTTAGTTCTAAACTTTTCTTTAGTGTAATAGTTCACAAATCTAAATTAAGTCATTGATGACTAGGTTGCTTAAACCATCACTCAAAGTAGATTAGAAATATTTCACACATGAACCATCAATTGCATTCTTTTATTCACAAATATTTTTATCACTATTATCGGCCATGTGCTCATCTAGTTCATGATCATGTACAAAAGATCACCCAAATTTTTTTCTAGAAACGCGACACCTTATGATCATATTGGTGGAAGTTAATTCAAGTTTTATTTAATTAAACATAAATGAAACACTACGAAATAATTTCATTAAGAGTTAACTCTCATCCTCCTCACTTAAGAGTAACAAAATATGCACCTTATACTTGTAATGATATACACTTTACTTAGGTGCTCACAATCACTTAACAACTTGTTTTCCCTTTAAACCTTCGATCTAGCGTTAGTACTAGAAGAAGGTTGGGTTACCATCACTAGTGATTATAGATCAACGGTTTTAATCTCATTCATGATGTTGTCGAATTCACCAAATCCCTAGCTAAAGGTTTGGTCAACGGATCCACCAAATTATGATAAGTTCTAACAAACATAATAGTGGCAACATAATTATTACGCATTTCTCTAATAAATGCATGTCTTCGAACTTATATGTCTAGATTTATCATTGTACACTTTATTCAATGCTCTAGACATAGTAGCCTCACTATCACAATATAAAGTTGTTTGTGGCATTGGATGACGCCACAAATATACATCAAATAATAAATCTCAAGCCATTACTCCTCCTTACAAGGCGAAGATAAAATAATAAATTCAGCTTCCATGGTGGAATGTGTAATTCTTGTTTGTTTCTTTGAAGCCCAAAACTACACCACCACCAAACATAAATACCCAACCACTAGTAGGCTTTTGATCACTTATGCTAGTAATCCAACTAGCGTCGAATAACCTACGGTACATTTGGAAAGTTATTATAGTAGAGTCCTAAATCTTTAGTACTTTTAAGATATCCAAGAACTCTTGTCACAACTTTCACCAATGATCCCTATCAGATTTTTAGTATATTTGGCAAGTATACAAACAAAATATGAAATATATGGTCTTGTGCAACTCATTGCATACATCGATTTCCAATTACACTAGCATACTCGTGAGCTATTGGATTGTGATATTTTCATACAACTTAAAGTTAGGATCAAAAGGAGTACTATTATTTCACATTCAAATGTTGATACTTAGCTTTAAGATTTTACCAACATAAAGTGAAAGAGCAAAACTCCCATTATGTTTCTTAACTTTAATACCTAAGATTGTATCAACTTCACCAAGATCCTTCATCTTGAACTTAGAAGAAAGATCCTTCTTAGTATCTACTACACCTTTTAAAGTAGTACTTATAATAAGCATGCCATCTACATAGAGGCAAATAATCACCATGATACTCTTCATTGAATTTAGAATAAATGCACTTATCAAAGCATTATTATACCTAAATCCACTTGAGAGTAATACAAATTCAAATTTTCCATGTCACTTTGTTTAGGAGCTTATTTTAGTCCATACAAAGACTTAACTAGCTTACACACTTTATGTTCATTACCATAAAAAGCACAAAGCATACAGTTGTTGATGTATATCTCTTCATCTAAATTACCATTTAGAAAAGCCATTTTTACACCCATTTAATGTACATGCATATTATATATAGAAACTAAAGCAAGAAGTACTCTAAATCGAGGTAATCCTAGCAACGCATAAGTGTCAAAGTAATCAACTTTTCTTTTTGTTTAAATCCCTTAGCTACTCGTCTAGCCTCAAGTAGGTTCCAAGGGTGTGATATAAGGTTTAGAAGGAGTGGGGTGTTGAATAACGTTACCAACTTTTCACATTTTAATCATTTTAAAATATTTTAATAGAGTTGACTCAAAAAACCGATTTAAGTCCTTGGTGACTGACTAGGTTCGCTTACTTCAACAAAAGTTACCCACCAGCGGACTCTAATGAGTCAAGTTGATAGTATAACTTAGTTCGTCGCCTAACACTTAAGTTTTTAGTTGATTTGGTTTTTATACTGTTGGAAGACTTAACACCTTGTTAATTTTAAGCACGTTTTTAACACTTTTTTTAGCTTTGTTATTATCGGTTGGGTTGGCGCTTTAACTTAACAACAAATATAAATGTAAGAAAGAAAGTAAAGTGTTGTAAGTAAATGACACATGTAAATTTTATAGTGGTTCGAGGATGGGTAATTGCTGCAATCCACTCTTCTCGAACTCCTATAGGAATCGAATAGATCGGGTTACAAAGTAGTTCTTGATCTAGGACAACTTTGATCACACAAAACGGCTTCTCCCGTGGCTTAACCCCTTCTTCACAAGACAGCTTGCCTTTCTATTGACTCCTTCAAACCTTTGGAATTGATCACACAACTTGGTTTGACCTTGAACCTTACTACAACTCCTTCAAACTTGGATAGTAGACCCTTTTGTTCTTAAAACTTTACCCTCTTCAACTGGTTGAAGTATTCTTTCCTTCACAACGTGTGTTTTCTTTCTCTTAAACTTGGATAGTACACTTTCTAGTTCGTCTTGTCTTTTCTTGAGCTTCTTGTGATGTTGACATTTCCTCGTATTAAATGAATCGTAGCTTTTTAGGTCCCCGACCTGGCAAGCCTGCTTTCCATTAGTTTATTCATTTTGCGTTTTCGGACAAACACTTTAAGGCAGTATGAACTTGGACTTATTACTATATCGAGTAATATCTTTGACTTTTGTGTAACGGTTAATATCGGTCAAGTTGACTCGGCGGAGTTGTCTTTACCCCCTTTGACTTGAGCTTGCTCCAACCTTTAGGAATGACTTAACTATCAATTCAATCGGTAGTCTCTGCTCCCGACTTACTCGAACACTTCTTCAACCTTTACTCAGTTGTTCCTCAGCTGGATCTCCTTCAGTCGATTCTTTGTCTATCATCTTGAATACACTCAGCTGACACACAGGTGGGTCTTCGCTTCAGTCTTCAGTTGACTTCTTGCATTCTTCAACATAACTGACTTCACTCAGCTCATGCAGTCCTATCTATTACAAAATAGAAATACAAGGAAAATGAGGTGCCAACCTTCTCTTCTAAGTTTTACATGGTAGCATAAAAAATCTAATAATAAATTTTCTAACAATTTTCCCTTTTTTGATGATGTCAAAACTTAAATAAAATACAAAAGAAACACAAGCGGGGCAAAGTAATAAAGAATGTATGCTTTGAATATGTCAGTTTTATTGATCATAGCATTCTTGTCCTGTACAAACTGTTTACATAATGTACTTTATACACTATATCAGAGCTTATACATACATTTGATAAACAGCATATATCGGAGCAAGGTTACAAATTTATAAAATGAGCTTTTTAAGATTTTTTATAAAATACTTCTACGTGTATTCTATTTACATAAGGGGGTTAAGACCATCTTCAACACCTCCGGTTGCTTCCTTCTTCTCTCTTCTTCTTACGCTCTTCTCTATATCATCTCCGCTCTTCTCTTTCTTTCTCTTCTTCATCTCTCTCTCTTCTTTTCATATGCACACTTAGCAAACGGGGGTCATCCCTGCGCTTTCTCTCCCATTCACGCATAACACTTTCATCAGTATGCTTCATGCTTTCTCACATTCTCATTCTTGCGCATCACTTCTAAATTGGCAAGATGATCATACTCACCGATGAGTGATCCCTTGTGTGTGGATCAATGTACTTATGTCTTGTGGTGTCTGGCTGCGGTTGATTGCCTACCTCTTCCACTACTTCCCAGGGCCTTCCCTTCCTCTTGTTGACTCGGATCCTCCCATTCCGGGTGTATTGTCTTGGTGCCTTTCAAAATGAGTGACTACTGGAACTCTGCTTCTTATCGGATTTGTACAATTTGAGACCATATCCCAAGTCAAAGTCCCATGCCTACTACAGTGAGTCAAGTTCTTGGAAGTAGCCTAATGATTATAGAGTTGAAATTCCTCTGGTGATCTGGGGTTGAGATCCGACAAAGATCGGGCATGCGATTTATCTCGGCGATTTAATGTGGGAATACTTTAATAGTCTGTCGGGTTCCATCATACCTTGTTTTGATATCTTTATTACACTTAAATGCTTTTTAGCTACCTTCTCAAACCTTCAAACCGATGGCTTTTCTTGATTCCTCGACTACCAACTCATTTCTCTTCCGGTCAGTCAGCTCTTGTGTAGTTTGCTGGAGAATTGAAGTTGTTACATCTCCTTGCAGCTGTCTTAGCAAGCATTATCTTCAATGGGGTTTCTTCACAGAGCTTCTTCCTCGCTGATTCTCCTTTTTTCCTCATAACTCCCGCTCTTCCCTTGGTACCCTCTAAATCCTTCCCCTTTTTGGCATCATCACCAGGTAGAGGTAGAGACGGGGGAACATACCACTAAGGATGAAATCGAGTCTTGTTATTAGTTGAATCATGTTTATCATGTGACTTAGGAGTAAGTTTTTGAATCCGGATCACCATACTGACTCACCGCCATCGCTACATTTACTGTTTGTAGAACTTGAATCACTGTGACTCATGTTAGTCTCCATCGGCAATTTCATTCTTGTCTTTTAAACTTCTGAGCAACTCGTATCCGACTTTGGTGAGACTCACTCCATCTTTATAAAGGTGGTCCATTTGCCTGCTTTGAACCGAGATTACGGGCTCAGACTCCAGCTACCACTTTAGTACGAATAGGGACTTAAAGTAGCAAACATGTTCTCGTCTTAAAGCCGGTGTTTGTCCAACCCATTCTCGAATTCTTAGAACAACACCGCAAATATCTCGAGTGATTTTGGCATCACGATTATCCGACCTTTGGTCTAATGATGCAACCGCTCCATTTTCTCGATCTCACCACAAGATGGCTTTAAAGGCTTTCCGGAAATCGGCTATCGAAACGGACTCATCCTTTGGCCAAATTGCATCAAAAACTTATAGACACCATTATTGTATCGGTAGAAGTTTTTGCGTTCCGGTGGGACATGGATGGTGTACTGGGCATTGTAACTACAATTAAACCGCAAGGAACTCGTAGGCTTCAAAGAAATATATTCTCGAATAACTGGGGGGTAAATAGGTAGTTCCACACACTTCAACTTGTGGAGCATTTTCGCTCTCTTTTCGAATTTAAATCGACTCGTCACTCAACTTGCCTCGATCCGGCTTGAAATCGGCATCCGAGGCCAATTGTGTTAGCCTCAACAGTTGATAGATTTTGAAGCTTGAGTTGTGAGGCGAGTCGTTCGGTGACTAACCGGTATCTTAACAACTTCATCAATATCAACCGGGGCTTTTTATGAGTAGTCTGGTCCTCACCGACTTATCAGCGTCATCGGAGCATGATGGTGCCATTGGGATGGCCCGTGACTAATATGAATCTCATCGAGCGGCTTTATCACTAGAAACTTCACTCAGGGAGGTATCCCCGTTGTGTCCTTATAGATTCATGAACGAGGGTGGACTCAAACTTCATTTTCAAATTCCGAGAAATTCAATATCAATATGTTCCTAAGAATCATGAAGGCGTAAATGTTTTTTTTCATCTACCTCCACATGAGTAGGCTCATTTACAAACTGGCTCTTTACCGAGAAGTCTCAACCTCCTTTGAGCTTTCTACACCTCGGCGATCTCGGCCAATGGAGGGCCCCGACATCCCCGTGTGCGATTCTGCAACCACAGTAGGTCTTGGCGGATCTCCTTGTGCGGAACTCGGATGCCTTAGGATCTTTGGTGGCATCCATCGGAGGCTTAAATCCTAGGATTGCAGACACCGAGGGCGAGTCTCAACTCCCGGCCTCGTTTTCATCCTTCGCTGCCTAGCCGCTGCTTCAACATCGTCACGCCTTATAGTGCAGATGAGGTTTCATTGAGATCTCAGCCTCAACCGTATGAGCTTCAAACTTCACTGTTGTTCACCTTGTTTCTCGCCTTCGCCTCCAAACTTCATAGGTTGGTCTCCCACGACATCCTCCGACCCTTGTTTGTGGTGGTGAGTTTCACCCCGCACCAGCCGAGTAAAGAGATGTGGGGTTGTTATGCACCCGAGACTTGGTTGTTGTTTTTCTTTGAGTTTTCGACCGTAGGCGGTTGTCTCAACACCCTACAGGAGTTGACTTGGTTAGGGTGCCCACTTCCAAACTTGAGGCTATCTTCCGGTCGTGGGGATGTGGTGGCGTGATATTGACTGACTATGTTGTGCACCATATCCATAGGTCGAAGGTGAGAGATTTGAGAAGACTCTCATGGACCCTCTTTGCTTGTTGCTCGTGCATGGCTTTAGATTCTCTCTGTGGAATTGAACTCGCTGCTTCTGGCCAGGTCGATCTCCTGTCATGATCCATCATTGTCGCTTGATTCCATTGCATGTTCGGAGTCCACCAAGAAATAAGCAGTGTCTTTGTTTTCTCGCAGTCTTGTCCTTCTCCAAAGCTCTTTGTTTTCTTCTTCCTTCATTTCGCAAAGGATAGTAAATACAGTGCAACGGATCGAGGCGGAGCGAAGAGATGTGTTTCGAAGGAGCTTAAAAGCTCCTCTTAACTTCAATGAACTCGGGTGCTCAAATTGTTGTCCTAAGTAACTTAGCTTCCAACTTTTCCATTCTCTTAATCTCTCTTGAACATCGGGATACGGGAGATAGCATTATAACATCATCATCATCTCCTTCCTCCAGACTGGTGGCAAGTGGAGCATGCTCCTCCTCGTGTTCATCGCACCGCCTGGCGGGGATTGACAATTTCATCTCTATTGCTTCCAATTGCCTCAGCTCTCCATACTCTTCCATACCATTGCCTTCGAAAGGCTATTTTCAACCGTCATTGACGACATCAAAGAATTTCTTGTCCATGGTCGTCAGGATTACCACCATCTTTTCTTCGATCGCTTCTTCTGGTTTCCGTGAATTTCCTTTCGTG